>JABUQX010008497.1:0-92773 GCA_015478945.1 Trachelipus rathkii
GGAAGTTCTGTTTAGACTGTGAGACTTTCCTCCTTTCTCAGTTGCTCCGCTATACAAAGGTCTCATCCGCCCATGTATGGAGTTACTGCTCTCATATCTGAGGGGGGGCTCTGGTTTCACCCGGCTTTTGGACAGGGTCGAGTCACAGGCCAAAAGTTATAACTTTCTGTACTTCCAGTTCACTTGACCCTCTATCTTTGCGAGGCGATGTTGGTGCTTTATCTCTATCCTCTAGGTACCGCAGCGGCAAGTGCTCGAGGAACTTATCACTCGCGTACCACCACCTTTACGACGCCTTCGTAGCACATAGTGCTGTATCTTGCGCACGAGTATTGTGTTGACATTTTTAACTCCAAGGCTATTTTGCTGTGGTGCTTCCTTCTTTCCCACCACATCTGTTTTTGTGGAATTCTCTTCCATCTTTTGTATTTCCTACTGAATTTTAATCCCCTCACTTTAAAAGCCTGCGTCTTGTCTGTTCTCATATGCGTAATTTGCGCTAGAGGGTGAACTTTTGAGAGTAATACACCCCCTCCTTGAATAGGGCTCTGCCCGATTGAGTGGTGAGTGACAACTGTAAAAAAAAAAAATCCTTGAATTGGGCAGATATGTGGCAAATGAACTGAATCTTCCTATTCCCCCGATCCAAAACATCATTCAATTATCCAAAAAATTCGCACTCTTTCAACATTTACCCTCCAGATGGAATCATATTGTCGCACGCACAACAAATTTTGGACCATTTCAAACTAAATTAACCTTTAGACTTTCTAAGACTCACACACACAAAATCTACCATAGCTTCTCTACCACAACTCACTCATCAGAAATTGCAAATCTTCTATCCCCCTCTCATTCCTTTCCACAGAACACAAACACATTTCACACCACACCACTCAATTTTCACCGTTTCCTTTCATCTTTGTTTCAGTACAGCGAGCAAAAAATTTGCCCTCTCTAAATACATCCATCACCTTCTCCTCCTCATCTCCTCAACCTTTATCTTGACATTTCATATACAGATACGATCATACATTTTTCGCCGAAGGATTAGAAGGGCGCTTACTGCGACCACGACCTTCTCCGAGATTGCATTAGCATTTCTGGCAAAAGATAAGTGGTATAGTAGGCAGCCAAACTACCACGGTCCCTTAGTCGCCTTCTACGACACTGCAGGACATACGATGTGGGGCAATTTTTCTCCCTACACGTTATGGATATAAGGGATAGGGATGTCTGTAAGATGTTGTTCGAGAAGAGGGTGTGAATATAAGTATGTGTAAACGATATGTTGTCTGGAGGATGAGTGTGGATTATGAACGCATTACAGAAAGGCGAACCATAGGCCTGGAATGTCATACATTCCATAAGCAAAATGGGTATATATATATATAATATAATATATATATATATATATATATATATATAATAATATAATATTATATATATATATATACTATATATATATATAATATAATTATATATATATTATATATATCATATATATATAATTAATTATTATTATTATTATTATATTTACTATTATTATATTATTATTATTATTATTATTATTATTTAATTATTATTATTATTATTATTATTATTATTGGGTTTTTAATATTATTCAAAATTCTTAATATTTGTTCAATAAATCGGCAAAATGAATCGGCGGAATTGACGATGCCGATGACGATGACGAATGTGAAAAAAATATGCCGATTTTTTGCCGATTTGACGATGACGATGACGATTAATCGTTCCATCATTAATTATATATTATATATATAATTATATATATATATATATATATATATATATTAATATATTATATACTATATCTATATATATATTTAAAATCAGTTTTGAATAAAAATTCATGTTAATATGTTCAGGCCTTTCATATGATTTTTATTCTCTTTTAGGAGAAAAAATAATAAAATTGATATTAAGTACTGTATGTTCAAAGAGGAATTATATTAAAATTTAGGAAGAAAGTGAATTATTCTTTTTCTGTATTTCTTAAAATCCTATTTTCTATAAAATATTTCTAAGTTTTAAATTCTAAGTTAATAAAAATGTCATTAACAAACATTTAATTTTCATCATACCCTCAAAATTTTGTATCAGAATTAAAGATTTCATGACTGTAAATGGAGAAGGAATATAACTAGGGTGAGCCGGAGCCGATGTCGGAGCCTAAAAATTTAAAATATCGGAGCCGGAGCCGGTTAATTTTAAAATGCTGGAGCCGGAGCCGGTAATTTTAAAATGCTTGAGCCGGAGTCGGAGCCGGGTAATTTTAAAATGCTGGAGCCGGAGTCGGAGCCGGAAAAAATTTGCCGGCTCCGCAGCCCTGTATATATATATATATATATATATATATATATATATATATATATATATATATATATATATAATACATTAATATATATATATATATAGTATATATATTATATATATATATATATATATACCAGCATAATACTTGTGGAAAAGAAAATATCATAAAATAATTTGGGTTAGATTGAGGTAGTAGGATTAGAGAAAAATTTGTTTCAGCGAATACACACTACAGTGGAAGACAATGACAGTTCGTAAGTCGGGTCGTCTGACCGTTTCTAAGGCGCATGCTCAACTACCTTTTCACTCTTTTCACTATATGATATTTGTAAGATTTGAAACTTGAAGCAATGGACAAAACTCATGCAGAAGCCGAGATGTGGGTATATGAAAAACTACAAAAACAGCAGATTCTGAGAATGCAAGGTGCATAAGTAACAATTCAGGGTAAAAGTAAATTAATTACCTTGGAAATGTTTAACCAAGTTTAAGTACGACATGCAAAGATTGCAAACTATGTTTCTTAGTGTGGCATAAAGTAAAGTTTAGATTCGATGAATGCAGTGTCATTTATTTTTTTAAAAAGAATATGAAAAAAACAGAGGCAGCAAAAGAATAGTATCCACAAACAACCAAACAAACCTCACCCACTGTTAGATTTAAATTTCTGACTCATTCAACTTTTTCTTCGTTTTTTCTTTTTTTTTTTTCTCCAGTTTATTCAAAAAATAAAATAAACAAAGAATGTCTTCCTTGGATTAGTTACAAATTATTAGTAACTAGTGGAAAAGCTTATATATTTTTATATAATAAATAATTTACAGAATAGACTAATTAGAGTCCTAAGACCCAATACCCAAGAATTCTTATAGGCGGATCCTCGTAACTTATCAGCCCTTTATTTCCTTTACTTGAATTCCGGAAAAAAAAACACGGTTGACACTCTTTTCCTTTCCCTTTTCCTATACAATCCCTTAACAACAGTTTACTAACCCTTATTAAATCCGAGCTTATATATTCTAAGGAGAATAGAAATAATAAGTACAACAAAAATATAAAATATAAAAGGATAATAAGAATAATAATAAATCACAAACACTAACTATCGCACTTCCCGCCGTCACAAAACACAAACTAGGAAAAAAATATAGGGCTTAAAAGTATTCCTCTTCTTATTCCATCTTCCGTCCACAACCCAAATAAATGCCAAGCTGCAAAACCCTTCTTCTTTCCTTGTCTTCTTCTGCCTGATTCTCACCAGCAACGTCTTTCTCCTTTCTTACATTGAGCGCATTTTTTGGGCACAAATACGCAAAGTGATATTCCAACCTACATATGATACATTTTCGTACATTTCCAAAAGCATCCTTTGTATTCAATCTTTTTCCATCTTTCCCTTCTCCTCTACCACCATAACTGGGCTCATCTCCCCTAGCCCTTCCCTGACTACTACCATACCACACACCACTTCCTTCCTCCACCTTATACACCTTTTCATCCTTACTTCTTCCAAAACCTTCACAAATATTCACCAGTGCATCCTTAAAAGTTCTAAACTCCCATTCATCTTTCCCGCAATAAGCCAAAACCATTTGCTTCTGACTATCTCCAATATTCGCTCCTTCCAGCAAATGCACACATTTCATATCCACACCTAAATCCACTTTTCCAACAACTTTACACTTTTGCTCTACAACTTCATACCTACTCACATACTCCCTAATCGACTCGTCATTCTTCCTCTTTATGAAAAATATTCACACTATCATATCTCTCTCTGTTTTTCCTTACGTTTCAGAATAACATCCACTCCCTCTTTCTTGCCCAATGACTTCCACTCTATCTTACTCACACACTCGAACGCCTTTCTCCCTAAAAAACAGAATCTCACCAGCTGGTTTTTCGTATTCCGCACCATACACATCATATCATACATCAACCTGATTTTTCCATACTTCATATTCTTCTGTATTCATCTCACCATCAAACCTTTGACACCCACACTGAACACTCTCTCAACCATCATCACTTATCCCTTCTTACTACCTCCACTTTCATCATCCTTGCCCATGCTGGATTAATTACTGAAGGAGAGGGAGACTTGTGGTTGATCACAATAAAGTAAAAAGGGCACAAGAAAAAAGTCATGAAATCCACTTGATGACGCAACTTCATGCTCAATGCTGGAAAGGCAATATTGAATGTATCTTCTTTGATGGATGCAAAGATTCCACAAAAGTTCTGTTAGAAGCAGATAACTCAAAGTCATCCCAGTTTCCAAAGTATTTGTGAAAGAAGAGCATTACACTGTTTGCAGTGAGCCAGGTGGAAGGTATCTTTGCCATTTTACTCCAGAGATAGACGTAACGAAAAGGAAACCTGCTGAAGTTATTGCTAACCATCTTGCGGATTTCTTAAAGAAAAACAACATTTGATAAAAGTTTGCATTCTATTGGTGGTGACTCAATGAATGTTAACACTGGTTGGAAGGAGGAGTCATGCATTGGGTTGAAGCAAAGCTGAATCGTAAACTTATCTGGTTTGGTTTGTGCTCTTCATACTAATGAGCTACCTTTGTGGCACTTGATTGATCCCAGAGTTGGATGGAAAAACTTTGTCTAACAACAAGTGGATTGGTGGTAAGATTGGCAACATACTTGATACTGCAACAGAACTAGAAATCAAATTCCTCATTTGTCAGAATATCCTTTCCAAAGCCTTTGGTTCCCATTGAGTGACACTGTTGACAAAGATCTCTCTACAGATCAGACTTATTGGATTACAGAATGACTCAGGCCATAAGGAAGGTGTACTTCCAACTGACTGGATTATTAGAAATTGGTCCGTGTAAGCCATTCTTGGTGGTTAACAACTGCAAATAGGATTTGCCTCATATGGGTTTCAAAACATGACTTTAAAGGCACCAAGTTGAAGACATTACAACTGCTTGTGGAATACATTGTTTGGCGTTTACTATCTCTGCTGGTTTTACAATCAAATCGAAAATTCTCTTGGGTGGAAGGACTCGCCACATTCTTTATCAATTTAAGCTCCTAAAATCTCAGAAGAGCGGCAGTAGCAGATATTGTTTTACCAACAATCCAACGTTCATCGTGGTTCGCATTAGTGAAATTGGTGCTTCAGACCTTTTTATGCTCGGAAAGACCAAGAAAAAAGGAAGCAAGGGTCCAGAAGATAATTAAATTAAGGAATTAAGATGATGATACACCAGGAGGACCTGTCTGTTTGGCCTAGAAGCACCCGCAGTAAATCCAAATGCAACTTCCCTTTGGAAACTGATAGACTGGTCAGAAAATGTATATGAACCTCCACTTACTTGTAAACTCAAAATATCAGAAATAAGAAAGTTGTTGAAGAGCCAATGCAAGTTCCAAAGTGGCCATGCCATGGACAGTCCATAGAGAGGTGTGTGAAACAAGTAAGAGGCTTCTTGCAAAGAATTTACTAATTAAAACAAGGAATATTATACATATAGGTAATGAAGCAAGCAGAAGAATGATGTTTAGGAATGAATCGAAGCAAGATTGTGAAAGAAATTTTCAAGAAGTGAATTTTTTTTACATTTTTACATGGTGTTTGATAATAGAGACAAAATATAAATAAAAAGTTTACTTCATTAAGACATTAAGAAGACATTAAGAATATAGAGACAGTAAGAAATGGGCCTATTAAGACTGTCCCAGTCAAACTACTAACCAAGTATGATAATTCAAACCCACAAAACACCCTAGGGCTTGTCAAATTGTTTGTAACTACAAATCCACCAATTTGGCTTAGTCAAAACTAATATAATGATATATAAATATATGATAAAGTAAAACCATCCACATGCATAATAACTAAGTTATGGCTCACACATGCCAATAACATTAATAACTACTATAACCAAAAACCCGCCAATTTGGCTTCTTCAATATATTATATGATACCAACCCATCCATAAAACAATTCTAACCCTTTCTTAAATGTGCAATCGAAGTCACACTCAATAACCTCCTCTGGCAGGGCAAACTATAAATTTAACAACCCTATTACTGAATGCATGCTTTCGTATATTCAAGATGGCATGCTTTCTTTATTAATTTTCTTATTATGCCCCCTGGTCACCTGTCCATTTTCTACTATGAAAAATTTATTGGTCTCTGTCTTATCAATAGATGTAAATATTTTGTAGACTTTGTATCATGTCCCCCTCTGAGAAATCGCCTTTCTACAGAAAACACCTAACTTCTTCAGCCTCTCCTCATAGCTCTTACCTTCAAAACCAGAAATCATCCTTGTTGTCTACCGCTTGCCACTCTCTCTGCATATCTATGTCTTTCTTTAAATTAAGGGGCCCAAAACTTGTGCACCAATACTCTATTACTGGCCTACATAGCTATTATACAGTTTACTTATTACTTCCTTTGCTCTTGTAAAAACATTGCGATTTATTATTGCCCAGCATCTTATTAGCTTTATTTCTAGCTCCAAACACTGTTAGCCTACTTTTCAAATTACTGCTTATTAATCACACACCTAAATCTTTTTTCTTGGTCCACAGACTCAAGCCAATCCCCATTTCATATGTAGTTAAAACTTTTATTTGAGTAAACCAAGGTGAAGAACCTTACACTTTACTATTAAAATTACATTTGCCACTTATCTGCCCACCCAAGAAGGGTTTATCAAGATCATTTTGAATCTTTAGCATCCCTTCACTATTCCTAACTGAGGTTGGCATTTTGGTATCATCTGCAAAACTTAGAAACCTTGCATTTAAGTCCCTGAGTCTAAACATTTATATATATGAGGAACAATGTGGCCCCAGCCACTGAACCCTGTGGACACCACTCTTCACTATTTCATTGATGATTTATTCCCATTTAGTTGGACACACTGTTTTCTTTTTCGCAACCACTCTTTAATCCAACCATGTACCACTCCACCTATACCACATTGCAATAATTTTTTCATCACCTTATGTGGGGAACCTTATCAAAAAGCTTTACTAAAGTCTATATACCAAATCAACTGGATCTCCTCGGTCAATTGCAGTGAGTAATGTATTCCAATAAATTCTAAAATGTTTGTCTGACATGACCTACCCTTTTCTGAAACCGTGCTGGGTATCGTTGTTAAAAAAACGTGTTTTTTTTAAAATCGTTTTTTTTTAAAGATCGATGTCTTGTTTTTCTTGTTTTTTATTGCTTTTTATTCGTTTTACTTTGTTTTTTTGTTTTATATTTTTTATAACATTTCTTTAAATAAATATCATACCATTCACTAAATATTTATAGTTTACCTTGTATTATAGGAAACAAGTGTTACAGGATAATAATTAATATATATATTAAAAGTTATATAGGTACATTAAATTGGTTTAAGTTGTAATATCTCATAAAATTTTTGACAATGGCTGGAAGAAAACAAACACCTGTCCATTCTCTAATTACTTTAAGGAAAATCATACATACAAGGGTAAAAGAGCACTCTGTAAATTGTGCTTCACTGAGGTGGAAAATAATAGTTTAAAAGGAAAGAACAACACATACGAATGCCAAAATGACAGTGATGACAAAAATAAATACTTGGGGAATCAGAAAGAGAGTAAAGAGTACAGCCAAAATCAAGGAAATGGAAGCAAAGTAAAGAAATGAAAATGCTTAACAAAGAAGAAAAAGAGTTGCAGGGAGAACACATTTTGACACTGTTCCTATCACTGATAAATCTGATTGTTTAAATTGCTCAATGTGAAGACAATAAAGGGTCAATATATCTATATATATATATATAGATATATATCATATGTATATATAATATATATCATATAGTATATATATATATATACATATATATATATACTTATATATAATTATATATATATATATATACCGGTATATAATATATTATAATATATATATATATATATATATATATATATATAATATATATATAATATATATATATATATATTATATAATATATATATATATATATTAATTATATATATATATATAATATACTGGTATATATATTATATATACTATATACTGGGATATATATATATTATATATATATATATATATATATGATATATATTATATATATATATATTCAAAATAATATATTATATATATAAAATTATAAATATATATATATTTAATATATAAATATATTAATATATTAAATATAATATTATATATATATTATTATATAATTATAAATAATTAATATATTATTAATATTATATATATACTGCGTATATATATAATAATAATATTAATAGTTAATAATAAAATAAATACTAAAATAAATCTTCGAATATACTTTATATAAATATTATAATAATAGTATTATATATATATATATTATATATATATTATTATATATTATATTATTAATATATATATAAATAATATATTATATATTTTATTATATATATACTTTTTACTTTTATAAAAACAATTACATACAAAATACAATAATATACAACAGCATAATTGAAACAATATTTCATAATTTTCTTACTTTCAAGCTTTTCAGAAGGCCTACAATCTGAGCAGGATAATGCTTAGATGTGGATACAAAAGGAAAGTAATGGGGAGAATTGATGCAATTTTTCCAGTCAGAGGGGACTCTTCAGTATGGGAATATCATCTGGCTTCACCTTTCCAACAAATTATTTTCGTCGCAGCATGCGTGGATTAGTTTATGTAAGGCATTGCAATGTATCAAAAGTAGCCTCCCGAATTCTAGACTTTCCTGCCACTTCATGCATGTGAGAAAAGTTCTCAGCACATGCAAATATCCATTCAAAAAAAAGAATCAGGCTCAACAAATGAACATGCAAGAAAAAACTATTATTTCATAAGCTCATTAATTCTGAAATTGGACCAGAAATGGAGCAGCCAGAAACCTTCCGGTACTGTTTTTTCAAATTAAAATGTAAAATTTCTTGGTAGTAGTTAAACGTCATCAATCTCATCAGCGATTGAACCACATACCACTATCAGCCAGGAGTTCTCAGTCAAGGTAGCTCAGGTTCTTGTAAGGAGACCTGAAGTCTATAAAACAAAATCTAAAGACACCTCTGTCCATAGCTTTGAGTCAGAGTCTGACTCTCCTTCTCTTCCACAAATATAGCATATGAGGATGAGGAATCGGATTTATCAGTAGAGGCCATGATTGGAAACAGGTCTGAGGATTTAGATGCAGAAGTAGTAGAACAGGAATTTAATGAGGCCCTTGATGGTTCTTTAGAAATTTAGTAATTTTAGTTAGGCCTTATCATACTAGTTAACAAACTTTTAGTACATAATATTATATTCTTTATTTGTGTAAGGTAAATATACCATTATAGTTCATAGACCTCCATTTTCCTCATCTTGATCATATTTATTCATGTACTTCTTCAGTGTTTTACGCTTCAAACAGCTAGAAGTGTAATGTTGAATAAACCTTGGCATATCTTTTCTTCCTTTATTATTTATTCCTGCTTTATTCTAAATGCTTATTTTTACAGTATAATTATCATAGGTAAAAAACTCTTTATAATAAATTTCTTTATTTAGTTAACTAAATTTCAATGAAATTTAAAGAAAAATAACATTACAGTAAGAAAATATATATTAAACCACAAAAAAAACACAAAAAAAAGGAAATCATTGTTCTCTTTGGGTCATTCATATGTTTTTTTTAATAAAAAACATGTTTTTTTTTAATAAGAAAACGGTCGTTTTTTATTCACTTACATCTCTAGCTGGAGTCATACAATACCTTGTTATCTTCTAAATATTTTCCTCAATGTGACTCTTGATAAACTTTTCCAGAACCTTTACAAACCAGAGATGTTTAAGCTAACCTGGCCTATAATTTCCCAATCTTCCTTACTACCTTCTTATAAATAGGCACTACATATGCTGTTTTCCAGCTCTGTTACCCTCACCAAATGTTATAGATCGATTAAAAATCAAATACAGTACCTTTGCAATGCTGATACTACCCCCTTTCAGAATTCTACCATATATCCATCAGGCCCTGCAGCTTACTGGATCAATTGGTACTAATAAACTCTGTTAATATCTTTAACATCAAACTTCAAATTCTGTTAAAGCTTATTTGTTACATGCATACCCGAACTATTAGCTCCAAACTAGTATCTAATCTTTCCTCTGTAAACACTGAGCAAAAATTAAGCATTGAACAATGGTTGACCAACTCCTCTATCTGAATCACATCAAATTTCATCAATTTTAATTGGACCAATGGTCCTATTCTTACTTTTAAATTTATAAAACAGCTTAAAAAACTTCTTCAGATTCTTATTGCTATTCCTTGCTAAATAAATTTCTGCCTCTCTCTTTGCCTTCCTTATTGGACTGGTTAAGTTCGTTTCTATTTTTTCCTATAATTTTCTGATCCATCTTCGCCATTACTACCCTTGAATATTTAAAACATCTACGCTTCATTTAATTTTATACATCACTCTCTCCTATTTCCACCAAAACAGGTTTTTTCTCTCGCCACCCTAATGGGTTTTATCTTAAAACATTACTGACTGAAATATTCAGTAAAATTGCTTTTAAAACTTGTCCCACATGGATAAAACAGTTTTTGGTCTCTTAAACTTCTTGTATTCCCAGTCAATTATACTAAGCATGTCTCGTAATTTTGTAAAATCACCATTTTGGAAATCTAAGATCCTTTCCTATTAACTTGCAATTTGGGCCAGATATCACATTCATATTAAATCTATTATATTTATGGTCACTAAGTCCTAAATTTCTCCTCAACTCTAACCCTCACCAACCATACTTTCATCGTAGTTAATATTAAGTCTAATAGTGCATCCTGTCTTGTGGGTTCATGGACCATCTGGCTCAAAAAAGTTATCTAGTATACAATTATATAAATACTGAACTACTATGGTCTGTATTAGACAAGGAATCCCAATTTATTGCCAGGAAATTAAAATTCACCCATTTATGACTATTTACCTTTTTTCTTTACTTGTGGCATGCTGTATCAATTTTTCATTTCCGAGTCTAATTCTGACTCTGGCCAGGCAGGTCTATAAAATGCCCCTATTCTATATGATTTATTGAACATTAGGATATTCTACCCATACATATTCAATATCATGATTAGGTTTAAAGTCAGTCATTAATACAGATTGCGAATATTGCTTTTTAATATAAAGCGCCACACCCCCACCCCTTCTTTCCTCTACGCTGGTATAATAAAGTGAATATCCGTCTATTTCATATTCCTGAACGGAGTCTCCATATAATTCTTCATAAAACCCATGCCTCAGTTATGCAAAATATATGTCAAGATTCTCATTTATGGTATAACTAATCAGTCATCTTTTTTATTCTAAGGCTATGAGCATTTGTTGTAAAAGCATTTTATATTCGAAATGCTTGCTATTTTTATTGCTATCATTCTTTTTTTGAGCCTGTAACACTAGTTTTATTTATATCGCCACTATTCCCGTTACCATTGCTATTATTCGTACCAGATTTAGCCATCACCCCAACTTCACCTTATGTTTTTTTGCTAAACAAGTCTCCAAACTGGTGCTGAAAAGCCCAACACCTTACGACTCAGAGTGAACTCCATCTGCTGCCAAAAAGATCTTTATCCAGATAAATTCTCTCCACAAATCCAAGAACCTAATATTTTCTGAAAAACATAAATTCCTAATTCTTTCATTTACACCTAAAGCCCTACTTCCCCCATTCCTGACTGCCCTAAACCTAACCTAGGTAAAATCCCAAGAAATCATGCACCTTCTTCCACTAGCTTTCCATCTTCTGAATCAATCTCCTATTAATTCTTCTATTATTTTTTCTGACCTTCTATGTCCTATATCATTTGTCCCACTGCACAGATCACATCTGAATAACATTTGCTAGAATCCAATCTCTCTATCTATCCTTATCCACGATATCACTCACTCGCGCACCTGATAACATACTCTCATCGTTTCTTTTTATTTTCTTGTGATAACTCCTATCTAGTGTTGTATCATAGAGTTTTAAATTAGCAATGAATTAATCTTTTATTTAGAAAACTCAACATTACCATTGGGCCTCTCTGATCCCTCCCATCTGGAAGACAGTCGAACCTGTTTACTGCAGGTCACAGGCTGATTGACTTTCGAGATCTTCATCTTATTATTTTTCTAATTCCTACAACTCTTATTCATCTGCAGACCTATTTTCAACTACTTTATCCTTTTCCCCTCATCTTCCTGCCTAGGTGAATCACTATTCCTGTCTACCCCTATATCCCGCTCCCTCCTCGCCTCGACATCCCTACTAACTTTTTTCTTGACACTTCCCTCCTTTCTTATAAACTCAAATACAACTTCTTTCAATTCATTCATATCTTCACTCAGTCTTGCAATCTTCTTCCTTAGCAACACATTCTCTGCATTCACAACACAAGCAGGGCAGTTATTCACATATTCACCTCTCACAGTCCACAGTTATCACACAGAGCATACATACTTTAAATTATTATCAACTTTACCTACCTTGTACCTACAATTTACCAACTACAGTTTAAAATATCGTTAAAGCCTAAAAAAGAAATAAACTAATTTCTTTAAAACAAGTTAAAATTTTTAACAACTAGTTTAAGTATTGCTAAAGTATTCTACAAAACTAAATATCTTTTAAAATACACAATGAAGTTTGAACAAGCTTATATCTAGCTTAACCTAGGCCAGGGTATATAAAAATTAATTAATAATTTTTTTTTTTTTTTTAAACCGCATTTTGAGCAAATTTTCTTTTAGAGTTTCTATTTTCGGAAATTTCATATATATACATTATAATTAATTAAGACTTTTTACCAAGGTAAATGTTTATGAATAAGGAAAAACCTTTTTAATTATTCTATTACACATCAAAAGGCACATTTTGGACCCCCTCATTCACAAAAAAACCCATTTTGTATTTTGCCCTACTGAAGATGAGGTTTACAATCTGCTAGACATTGATGAATCATGGCCAATGTTGCATTGACATACCTCATTCCCTTCAAGGGGAATCACACCAAGGGAACCTCATCGTAAAAAAACTGAACAGACAGTCATCAAGGAGCAAAGATAATCAAATTTGCAATTCTGTGAAAGAGGAGATAGCTCTTCCGAAACATGGAGATGCTGTCTACAGAAGAGAATCCTTTCATTGGTGCAATGGTACATTGAAAATGCGGCCAAGCGTTTCCATTATTTATCAGCTGCTTGCAAGGAAAATATTTTCAGCGAGAGCAAGCGTATTTTTAGTGAGGTTGGAATGTAAACAACCCCAAAAAGGAGCAGACTCTCGCCAGATACTTAGTGAAAGCTTAATGATTTTGCATTACAATTTGGAAATTTTGAATTTGAGTATTGAATGATATCTATCTTTATCTTAAAGGAGATTATTACTATTATGTCATGTTTGAATATAGCGTTTGTTTTTATTTGGTCTTTTCAGCAGATTAATTGGTCTCTCTTCCGTCTTTCTTTTTTTTTTTCATTATTTTATTTTTATATTGTAGCTTAGTTAAAGAATCTTCTTGTAAATTGTAATCATGTTAAAACAATAAGCAGCTAGTAGCTTAAACTTTTGTTTAATACTATGAAAATGGAATGGGAATTATTTTTTTGAATAAAAAAACAAACATAAAAAAGTTATTAATATTTGCATTTATATTCCTTAAAGATAACTATTTTAATTATAAAATAAAATAAATTTTAAAAAATACTTTGGGCACAATCAAATATGAAATAATGACCTAAGGATTGGTTGTACAGGTGAATGCATCCTTGAGTACCTATCAGTACACAAATGTTCTATCTTATTACTTGTGTATTTATTATATTAATTAAAGTATTGGTATTGGTATCTAAAAATAATAGTCGGTATCAGCCTCTTTTCTGGTACTCCTATCGGTACATCCCTAATATTATATGTAATTACAGTATATATTAGCCGGTGACATCAGTGATAAGGGGGAGAAAATTATTTCCCAAATTTTGTCAATGGGAACCCCACAAAATGATCAGTCTTTACAGATTTTTCGATAGCCAAATTTTGGCACGATTGGAGCATGTTAACCCGTGCCACTGGGCGTTCAAAGTTTCCCAAAAAAACTCGAATTTTGGACATGGCTAGCGACGTCTTTGGGCCATATCTCTGAAACTTCTCATTATTTTCTCATGATTTATATCTCAATTCATAGGCAATATTGTTCTAAGTAATTTATATAATACTATTTGTTGCTACTTATAGTCAAACTGAGCTATAACACCCTTTGTCATCAAAAATGGGATGGACTGGGAACCTCTATTAACGAACTTATGATATGAGAATTATTTAATATTTTTCAAAGGTATAGAAATTAAATTATGATGGAAATCTTAGGTAACACAAATTGTTATTTACATATTTTCAATTGTATTTTAATAAGAAAAGAGGTGACATTGCATCGTTTGCATTCTTTAAGAAGGAATAAAATAATGAATAATCTATTTTAAAGGTTTGCTCAAAGTGATTTTTGTAACATCAGGATACAGCTTTTGGCCATTTGTGTACTATCTGTAAAACATATTGTTTCTGCTCATCATCTTTATGTGAGGAGGTTATTAAAGTCTGTAATTAATTTCACTCCTCATTCTGCCACATCATTAACGACCTAGTGAATTCACAATCCCCAATCCTTCCTTTAAAGTATATTTTCAAGGCCAGCTACTGGGGGGCTTTCTCTGAAAAAATCTGAGTTAATCTGGAAACGCTCAAAGAAATTCCATGGTCCCCTTGGTAATTAAACAAGATAACCCTGCATTAACCAGTTCTCTCAACTGGTGTCTTCAAAATTTGGGATTTACAATTCTTGAATTTCTGTCTCAGTCTCGGTGTCATTTAGGACTTTGTTCGCCATTTCCGATTTTTCTTCATCTGGAAGAAGTTCCAAAGAACACAGAGGCTACCAATTAAGAAATAGAACATCTGGTAGAAGTTTTCCGTCTCAATGAACTACAACAGCTTCCTTCTCTGGTATATAAATTCATTCCAAGATCATCTCAGTGTATTTTTCTCTGAAAACTTTTCGCCTTTCATGGATGGTGTTTTTGATTTGACTCCTCAGGAATTCTCCCCAAGCGACTAATATTGCGTAGCTATAGAGTATTTGGTGAGCATTCTGTTCGGATACCTTACACCGATCCAACAACAGAGATAGTTTCATGGTTAAAATTCCCTCACTAACGCCACGCTTCATCCTTTTGCTATGAGATGGTCAAGGAAGTTCCTCGGTTTCTTGAGAAGTACAAACTTCCATTGGCAGCACATCTTCGATATCTTCATCGCATGTGTTTTCCTCTTCTTCACTCTCTCATATGCAACAAAAGAAAGAGAAAAGGAAAAGGACCAAATTTAATTATGAAAAATTGCCTAAAAAAGTTGCTTATTTTGTTTTGTTGGTGCTTTTTTAAAAACTAAACAATAGAACCAGGGGACATAACGTACCTAGCAAAATAAAAGAATCTTACCTATGTTGAATAAACATTCTGCTTGAATTTGCTCAGTCATTTTCGCAAGTTCCTTTGTAGTTTTCTTTCTTCAGTCGAGCTAACTTCAGATCAACTCCAAGCATTAGAGCACTGGCCGAACCCTTTCCTTTGTTCAAAAGAAACTCCTTGTCTTCTTCTATTTCATCATTGCCAAGGCATCTTGATGGGCGATATCAAATATTGCTTTTTGGCTTGAAGAACTCTTTGATTTTTTTCTTTGCAGCTTCTGATTGTTTATACTGGCCCTTTTGTACATTTTCACTCTGCGTGAAGTTTCTCTAATTTAGTAAAATAGCATCTTTCACATATTTTAAAGGAATCCCGAGCTTTTTCCCAGAAAACAAGAACTTCTTGTGACTTGTATGGTAATTCTTGCTGAATCCTCTTAGATTCAATTTCACAGTACGCAAATTGTAGAACAAAGTGGCCAAAACTTGACAATTGGAGGGCAATTTACAACCGTTTATCTGTGAGGCCGGTAGCTACAAGGGAAAATTATCTTTGGTTCTGCTTCTTATGGCAGAGGTGGAAGCCATTCTTTACTATTTATATTTTAATCTTGGAAAAATTTAATAATATACATTACAACGAATATGGGTTTCGGAAATTATATGTAAAATTAACAAACCCAAAGAAATTAAAAAAAGATACCTCCTTAAATCTAAATTTACATGAAAATGATGATATAAGGATGATGAGGCTGTTATAGCTGGGTTCGACTAGAAGTAGAAATAAATATAAATAGAATATAAATTAGTTACAATAATTTGAGACATAAATCATGAGAAAATAATGAGGGGTTCCGGAGATACAGCCCCAAAACGTCTCTGGTCAGCCCAAAAAACGCGTTTTTTGTAACTTTGAGCGCACAGCAGCACGGGTTCACATGCTCCAATCGTGCTCAAAATTTAACTACCTTAAAATCTGGAGAGGCTAATCACTTTGTGGGGTTCCCGTTGACAAAATTCCAAATCAATTTTTTTAGGCGTCACCCTAATATATATATATATATATATATATATACTATATATATATATATATAATATATAAACATATATATATATATATATATAATTATTATATATTATATATATATATATATACTATATTATATATATATATATATATATATATATATATATATAATCTTCAGTAGGTTACAAGAAGTTATGATATTTAGTTTATAAATAAATACTTTTACTGAAAAAAATGGAGAACGAAAATTCACCTACTACACCAAGAGGAAGAAATAGTTTATACACAAAATCAGAAAATGCTTCATCGAATCGCAAACCACTTTTTCAAATTACAAACCTTTGCAACCATTCTCCTATGTTAATTAGGTAGGTGTATATTTATTGTTTATGAAGATTAACTTTACTATTGTAGTATTTGAATTGCTGGTATCAATGGGTTGATGTATTATTATTATTATTATTATTATTATTATTATTATTATTATTATTATTATTGTTGTTGTTGTTTTGTTTTCTGATAAAGAGTTTCTGCTATCATGTAATTTAGGTACATAAATTATAGGAAGAAGGAGTTTTTCCATTGGTAAATAATATTTTGAGATCCAAAATGTTGCAATAGAGGAATATGAATCTATGTTATTGAAGAAAATATTTTCTCAGCTTTATAATTTGTTAATAATAATAATAATAATAATAATAATAATAATAATAATAATAATAATAATAATAATAATAATAATAATAATAAAACACATTACTGCTATAGTAAGGTTTTATGTAGAAATTGAAAGTGAAAATAAAATTTCAGAATGAAATATTTGAGCACATTTGTATATTGGTATATAATCATCATCCTTCAAAGGATTTAATTCTTTGAAGAATAGCTAATATACTCGAATACACATTTTTATGATTTTATATATTTTATCCCTGTCGAACATAGATTTTCTATACAGTTCACCAATGTTTGCTACTTGCTGATTTTGAATCTGTGGAATACTACCTCTATAACTCTATCCTTACCTTTACATTTGTTAAGAGACCAGATATATAAGGGTTCATTCTCCATCGATCTTAAGATATCTAACTATCATCTTTTCTTTTCTTTAATTTCTTTCTGAACAATGGAATATGTGCCTTTACAAATTTTAACACAACTGTAACACATCTTAGAATTCTTGAATTTCCCAACTCATTGATGTCCTTGGCTTAAAATCAGCTTTTTTACTGTTCTTGTATTTCTGCTAATTTTATCCAATGAAGCAAATTTCCCTGTAATATTTTAATATCAGTATTTCTCACAAGACTTTTATCTTATCAAAATATTAGGGTCTTTTTTATCTTATCTGAGATAGTTAAGGGATTTCAATGTGTACAACATTGAATGGCAGGGCTCCTTATGTTGATGAAAGTCAGGAGAAGGCCAAACAATATGCAATTTTAATGGTTTTGGCTAGTTGATTAAGTAACTTTCACATATTCCTCCTCATCTTTACCCATTATTAAAAACATTTCCTTTGCTTTACCACTATTTCTTCATATAAAACATATCCCACTTCACTTGTTGGACTTGACATTACTCTATAGAGTAATTTTATATTTTCTTTCTATAACTCCATCCTGACATAAGTGTACCTTCTGACCATTAATTGTGATAATTGGTAGGCTTTGCATATATCTTCTTGAATTCATTAGATTACTCCTGTTTGACTCTACTGCTTGCTGTTTTACTGAAACAAGATGGACAAGGTTATTTGGATCATGGTGTGTGCTGATGGGTGATGAGTTGGAAACTATGAGCGACGGCAGACTCTGGTGATTTCTTTGTTAATATATTACTTAAGTTATTAAGTTTGGAAGTCAATGTGTTTTGTTGTGTTTTTTTTTTTTTTGGTATATCTTTTTTTTTTTTTGTTGAGGAAGTGGACTCTGGTACATATGGAATTATTGTTGGACTGTTAGTGTGCGGAGTGGCGGGATGCGTGGAGTGGATAATGATGAAGAGGGATAAATAACCATCCTTGGGTTAAGAAAATTGCCGTGTAGAAGGTGATGATTCTTGCAAGAAAATTGTGTGTTATAGGTTAAGTAATAAGTCTTTGGTACAGACTTCCAGTATATTAGATTGATGCAGGAAGAGATGTTTCCAAATAAAGTATGATTATTTGTGTGGGAAGATGATGTTAGGAGGTGGATTTTATCTGTATGGGTGAATATCAATCATTTTTGGTGTTTATGTAAAATTTAGGTTTGTCGGTGGTTATGGGATGGAGGAAAGAAAATGAAGAGAAAAATTGAATGGGGTGTGGGGAAATTTAAATGAACAGTTATAAGAAAGTTATCTTGGAGTTAGTGTAATAAGTAGGTGGTGGTGTGGTTGAATGTGGAATTGTAATTTGGAGAATGGGGATGCAAATTAAATGACACATTTTGTTAGAGGTGCAAGGAGAATTTACCATGTGGAAGGAGGGAATTGGAAGTATCAAGTGGGTGATAGCAGAGGAAGAGAGTACACCCAGTAATAGATAGAAAGAGCCAAGTGGGAGAGGCGAGAGAGGGGTGAAAGAAGTTAAGGAGGAATAGAGGACAGCAAGGATATAATAACATCGTGGGGAGAAAGAATAAATGAACTTGTAAAGCAGGAAAAAGTTATAAGACAAATGAAAGGAAAATAAAAGGCAAGCATAGGAAGGAGAGGCGGAAGGGAATACGAGAATCGGGAACGAAAAGGGAAAGGTGGAAGCCAGAGCCCAGGAAAAGGACTCGATGAGTAACCGAGGCGGAATCAAAACCTGCTGAGGAAGGATAAAAGAGCAGGGAATCAAAAATAAGAGATGGGGGTAGCGAGAAGTGTAAGGAGGTAATAAGCAAACAGTGAAGGAATAACGAAAATAATGAACAACGGATCAAAGAGAGTGGAACTGGAGAAGACAGTCGGATAGGAATAGAGCAGTGATATTACCCTTATATAAGGGTAATTGTGATAAGGGGAACTGTAGAAACTATAGGGGAATTAGTTTATTGAGCATTGTAGGGAAGATATATGCTGGTATTTTGGTTGAAAGAGTGTATCATTACTGAGGGACTGAGTATTTAAGAACAAGTTGTGTGCAGATCAAATTTTTACATTGAAATAAATTAGAGAGAACAACAACAAACTGTATTTAGGTTTTATGGATTTGCAACAATCATATGACTGTTTGACGGGATTATGGAAGCTTCATGTCAGGTGTTAATGAACTATGGTGTTTGTGGTAGGCTTCATGATTTGGAGTCAAATGAAATCGTAAGTGAAGCGGTTGTGGTTTAAGAATAACTGGAGTGGAGAGTGAATGGTTTATTATTAATAGTAAGATTTAGGCTAGAATGTGTTGTCTCCATGATATTTTAATTTGTAAATGGAGGGGATGATTTAAGAATTAAAGATAGGAGTAGCAGGGGAGGGTGTTAAACAGATGGAGAATGGAAGAGAGTGAAGGATGCCCTTCTTATTGTATACTGATGATTTGGTTGTGTGGCGAATCTGAATAAAGTTTGAGAGCATTGGCAGAGGGGTTTGAAAGTAAATGTAGATAATAGCAATTTGTTCATGGTGGGCGAAGAGTGTGTGTTGTAAAATCATGTTGGATGGTGAGCAAATAGAACAAGTATCTGAGTTTAAATATTTATTCTATATGTTGGATGAAAAGGGAACGGCTGATGCAGCGTGTAGTAGGAAATGTGTGAGTGGTAGATGCAATTAAATCTTTGAAGTCTTGAGTGCACTAGGGTTCTGCATGAGGGTATGCTGTAATCTTTGTTAATGTATAGCAGTGAAACTATGATGTGGATTAATAAATATAGATCTAAAGTGAAGTCTGTTCATGTGGATAATCTTAGGGGTGTGTTAGATGTGAGAAGAATAGATAAAATGAGGAATGAGTATGTTAGTGAGCCGTGTGGTTGGTGTGAAGAAAGGCATGAATGAGAGAATAAATGAGAGTATATTAAGATGGTATGGTCTTATGGAAAGGATGGATGATAGTCAGTTGGTTAAATGAATGTCTAGTGGTGAATGTGCTGGGAATCGATTGGCTGGGAGACCTAAGAAAAAGTGGAATGAGTTAGTAAAGGAGTATCAGAAGGAGAAGAATGTGAATATGGTTCAAGTGAGAAGAATGGTGCATAATATTAGTGAATGGTGGGATTTTGTCAGGGAGAATGGTTGTGGGCCTGCCCCTGGGAATGAACCCTAGCATCATCAAGATACCACAGTGTTGTGAAGCCCTATGATGGATTTTTGACAGTGACAGACTCACATTTAAGGTTTGCAGGGGTGGGGAGATTTCCTTTGATTTACATCATGTTATTCTACTAAACTATTGTTTCCTGTGCATATTGCACTCCTACCCTCATCTGGAGATGTGTAGGGAGAATATATATATTTATATACCGATATATATATATATATATTATCATATATGTGTCAATTATAGATATATGATAATATATAGATATACTATATATATATATATATTATATATATATATATAATAAATATATAATTATATTATATATATATTATATATATATATATATATACTATATATATATATATATATATATATTATTATATATATATATAAAGGGAGGATATTGATCATGCTATCCATGGTTCTAATTGGAGATTTCGTGGTTGATTTTGGCAATGTTTATATTGAGGAAATGTTTTTTATAATACAGTCTGGACGTTTTGTAACCATTTTTGATCCAGCCTGTGATTAATACAATCTTATTCATATTATCGCTTCAATTATAGATAACCCTTGTTACCACTTTATCGATACTATAGCCAGTTTCTTTTCTGATCTAGTATCTCTTGCTATTTAATATTGTATAATTTGATAAAAGTAAAAAAAACTAATAAAAAACATAGCCCATAATAGCATCGAGGTATTTGGTTATTATTACTTAGTAGTTGCTTTCAAATATCACACCCTTATATATGATATATTGTATAAATATAAATTTTCCCTAAGTTGATCAAGGGTAAGTGATATAATTTTATCACCTTTAGTTTAAGCTTTTATTTGATTGATTAATTTAATAAGGACTTGTATTATATTCTAGTATAGTAATACGTTGAATTGTTTAACATTTACTGTCTTGCGTTTTGAAATTTCTTTGATCATCATTTGTTCCCCATACAAGAAACCCCTATTGGATTACCAGGGTATGTTTCTTGATAGAATAAATATTATGTTGACTTTCTTTAACGGCTCAAAATGCAAATTATAAATTTTCCTTAATGGTAGAAACAAATACCAAATCATTGTTATATTTGGACAGGTTCTTATGCCGGGTTTATTTATATGATCATGTCGTTATTTTTATCTATTTCTGTACATCGTATGCGGGCTCATATTTGTCCTATATCTTCGGGTAGACTGTGATTTCATCCTGACCTTCAAGACATTCTTTGTTGGGATATTAACTTGAATCCTTCTGAATAATTTTGGACTTCCATATAGATTTTGGACCAAATCCCTTGAATTTCTTCGGGTGCGTATTATAAGTGCTCGAGATTATCCTGATGTCTTTCTCGTGGAGTTGCTTCGAGTTTTATTCTTCCCTAGTTACTTGTCCGTGCAATTTTCGCGTGGACTTCATCCTGAGTTCTTTCCATTTGTATCATATCATAGTGTATCATCCTAAATCCGTACTTGTCACGTGGACCATTCCCCAGTCAAATTCAGATTAGTCATCATCTACTCACTATTGTGAGTTATTCTTGCCTTATTGGATAGTGACGCAATATTTGAACTGGTTTCAGTTTCCACTTCTCGTATTGATCCTAGAGCTGTCCTGTGTCGTGTACATATCTTACGCACATTCGAACCTAACTTTACGCAGCTGATATGACATCATTAAATCTATAATCTTTTCATATGTTGTGGTGTTCAGGACTGTTGTGTAAGTTAACTTTGTAACTCCCCCATATGATTCGAGTATTTAGTTTAAGATAAAATTTTATGGTGTCCCTACCTCATATTAGATGCCTTATTGATATTATTACTCTTAATCCGAGACTATCGGGTTAACTATCTAAACTCCCGGGAACGCAATATTCTAACTCTTTTTGCCGTCCTTAGTATCACATTTTTATTATGTTTTCAAACTCACAATCCTCCATAGTCATTCCAATCAGAGCCTACGGAGCCTGAGACTAACTCCACCGTACAGAAACCTAAACCTTGCTCCGTATACCCCTGCATGGTGTCAGGCGTTGCTGTGAACTAGCATTCAAACCACTTCTTGACTCACAACCAAATCTACGTAATTCATAAATGACCTTCGTAATCTTCAATTCTGCGATTCTTCTCCAAGAAAGAGCGGGAGATACCTCCCATCGGTACACTAATGTTATCCGCGTACTTCTCTCCTGACCCAATAATATATTATATTATATATAATTATATTTATACTATTCAACATTTAATATATTATTACTTACATTATTATAAATAGTAATATTTAATATGTATTGTTAGTGATTTAATGGTGTGTGGTAGGTTCGATGGAATCGAAAGTTGTAGTCTATGTGAAGCTGTGTAGAATAAATGGAGTTGAAAGTGTTTGTGTTTTAGTATTTTTAAATACCATATTTGTAGGTAGGTGAGTGTTATGTGGTTAGATCTCCTTGGTTATTCATTTGTAACTAATTAGAGGTAGGGTTGGCAGGGGAAATTGTTACAATGATGGAGAATGGAGCATGTCATACTTGTTAGATGCAGATTATTTGGTTTTGTTGGTGTATCTGAAGAGAGTTGATGAGATGATAAAAGGGTGTTGAGTTATATGTAGAGAAGAGTAAGGTTTTTTTGGTAGGAGTAGGGAGTCATACAGTGTGAAGTATGTTAATTAGATTTGTGAAGCAACTCGAAAAGTTGGTCTAAATATTATTATTATTTAATATGTGTAGAGGGAACAGATGATGCAGAGGGTATGTAGGCATGTTCGTTGATGTGTTAGGAAGCTGGGGTCATAAATCTTGGTCATGAAAGACTTAGTTGTGAGTGCGCTAGTGTTTCGCATGAGGGTATGTTGTTAGTTGTTACCTGTGCTAATGTATAGTAGTGAAACTATGTTCTGTAGTAGGAGGTATAGATCTAAGGTACAATATGTCTAGATGGACAATCTTAGGGGAGTGCATGGTGTGAGAAGATGCATGCATAGAGGAATGAATGGATGGACGGATAGCTACAAATAGTTATTGGTAATTATTTACCGTTATGGTTAATATGTTAAAGGATGATTGTCACTTGGATAAGAGGATGTATAGTGGTAAGTGTGCTGTTAATCAACTGGCTGGGAGACAATAAAAAAGTGGATTTGTTGATAGTTCAGTAATGAAAGCTCTGAGGAGGGAAATTGTAGTTTGGACGAGTGCTGAAAGGTGCATAATAGGTGAATGTCAGGGTTTTGTGAGAGGATAAGGATGTGTGTGAGGCCCTGATGATGAATCCTGTGACATTGACAAGATACTCTCACAGTGATGGTCTGTCTGCAGTGTCTTGATAACCCTAGTGGTTTGGAA
Organism: Trachelipus rathkii; assembly: GCA_015478945.1. Lineage (NCBI taxonomy): Eukaryota > Metazoa > Arthropoda > Malacostraca > Isopoda > Trachelipodidae > Trachelipus > Trachelipus rathkii. The sequence goes on from JABUQX010008497.1 coordinate 24,464, forward strand.
TTTTCTGACTTCAACCGTAAGCTTCCTCCACTGAAGGGTAATGAAAGGGGACAGGGGGGGGGCTTTCTTTTCAACTTGAGTCATGTTCTTCTACTACTTTTCTGTTTTTGGTGTATGTCACACACCTCACACCCAAATGGTGAACTTGTTGTACAAAGGTGCAAGAATATATATATATATATATGTATATATTAAATTATATAGTATTATAATATTATTTGATATATATATATATGTTAAACATATCAATATCAGATAATTTTTCATCTAATATATGTTAAAATATATATTATAAGTTTAGAAATCTTATTATATTATATATATATTATATAAAAATATTATAGTATATTTATTATATACTATATATATACTTATACTCTATTCAAAGTTTAGCTTTAACTTTTATGTTAATATACTTACGTAGATCATATATACCGGTTATATACATATATATATTATTATATATATATATACTACGTACCACGGGATAGTACTTATATGTTATATATAGTAGTATATCTAAGTATATATAATATTCTATATATATATATATATATATATATTATATTTTTCGATTATATATAGGGCAATTGACTTGCTCGCGTGATCTGAACAACAAGATGAAAGAGATAATAGGTCGACAATGAGGGTGGGTGTTGGCTGTGATACTTGTGTTGCGTGCTGGTGTGGTATAGAGAATGGGCAGTAGATAGAGAGGAGTGCATTCGTGCTGATGAGTGCCCTGTGGTACGAAAGCTATTGGTAGACTTTGTTGTGTGAAGTCTCGTGATTCTATTTGTTTATATTTTAGTTTGAACAAGGTCAGAGGCTATGCTGTGTTTGTGCATGTACTGGTCCTATCTGAGTGGTAACGTCGAATGAGAGTAGATTTTTTGGGATAATTCTGTAAGTGCTTATGTTTACTGGATGGTCTGAGTTAGGAAGCCTCAGATTGATAGTGTTTGGCGATCTTGAATGGTTGGTTAGGTGATCAAAAAAGGGGGATGGTATAAACAGGTGGTTTTGGTGGTGTGTCTGTAGAAAAGGAAGAATGGTAGAAGTGTCGAATTGTTTTCTGTGGCAGAGAGGAGGAGCCGGTACTTGTTTGTATAGGTAATACTTTCTTTTGAAACACAAAGACGTTATCCATATAGTATCTGAGTATGGTGTAGGTAGAGATTGTATTGAAAGTGAAAAAGTATGATTGATTTTGTTGTTTGGTGAAGAAGGAGACTGTTTGAAGTATGTGTTTGGATGTTAAATCCAGTGAGGGGTTTAGGAATGGGGCTATCGGATCAATATGTTGTTCTATGTAAAAATTTAAGATTAGTGGAGCCGGCTTGGAAGTGGTACGAGCGAAGGTTTCAAATTTCAGGTTTCAACTATTTAAATCTGGAGCATATATGAAAAAAAAAAAGAGTAAGAGCAAGACAATAAGGATAAGTTATGTAAGAGCGCTCGCTAGTTAATCTACAATCTATATCTTCAAAAAAAAAAAAAAAAAAGCCACATTAAAGACAAAGTAACAATAGTTGGGAAAAAGGAAGCGTGACAAATTAAAAAAAAGGTAAAAAAAAATACAAAAAAAAAAAAGAATACAAACATTAATCGTTGATCTTTCGTTTGATAAGAAAGGGAAGAAAAGTTATTGTCGTTAGGTTTAGTGCAAGGAGTGTGTGATGTGCTAAAGTAGGAATAAGATGGGTTACGAATGGTGAATGGAAGTGATGAAGTGGTAATTAAAAAGATCTGAATACTAAAAGCAATAATGAAGTTTCAAAAAAGATGCTTGGATATATAAGGAGGAAAAAGAAATTACTAAAAGGATACATGTCAAATAAGTAGACGGTAAATGAACAGTTTGGAGGGGATGATAGGACTACAAGGAATTGGAACTCCTTCTGGAAGAACGCGAAAGGTTAGAATTAGAATAAAGGATCTGCGAATATGATAGGATGGTGTATTGTAACTGAAGATTTGATTGGGGAGGTGGAAAGAACACTTCGAAAATCTGCCATATAACAGTAATGATGAGGTGATTATGTGGATGTGTGTGGTTTTTGTGCAAGAAGGAAGGTTTTTGGGATGGGTTTTATAGAGAGGATGTGGAAGTGAGTGTAATTGCAGGTATGATGAAATTACTAGTAAATGATCCCGAGGCCGAGCGAGAGGGGAGAAATTGGGGTGAAAGTGGGAATAAGCGTTTATGGAGGGTAGGCGATGAAGGAGTGAAGAGATAATTTACCTTGTTATAAAAGGTGGGAGAAGGCTGGGATAAGTTTATTGATTTGTAAGGGAGTATTGTTGGTTAGTTTGGTCAAAGGTTGTACGGTGAGGAGACTGAGGTGATGGTTGCCAAAGAGTGCCCCGAGTTTGGGTGTAGAAGGAGAGAATGGGTGTGTGGAATTCAATCTTTACATTGAACCTATATAGAGTGAAGAAAGAAAGAATATTATAATTAGGTTATTATGATTTACAAAGAGGGAGAGAGTGATCTAAGAAGAAGATAGATGGGGCTTAGATGAGAAGAAGAGAGAGAGAGAAAACAAAACGATTAGTGCCTCTAATAAGAACTATACAAGAGCAATTAAAAATAAAGGGTCTGTTAATGGTGCAATACGTTGGGTAGAATATAAACCATTAAACTTTGATGTTAGTAAGATTGCAAGATTAAATAGACAAAATATAATTATATATGAAAAAAGTACATGGGCAATAGTAGCGCGTCTTGTTAATATAATGGTGTCCAATTAATTGAAGCATGTCGAATTTGGATTATACGCGAGAGAAATTGTTAGTTAGTTTGAGAGTAGAGGACAAGAGCAGTAGTCTTAGAATAGTGTCAAAAGTAATAAACAATCATAAATGTTATAATATTCATAATATTTTTAAAAAGACTATTAATAAGATTAATAATGTGTGTTAATGAGATCACGAGACGTGCCTAGAAGTATTAAATAATGCAAGTAATATTCACCAGACAAAATAAAAAAGGCCAGAGGGATAGGGTGAATGTGTTAATATAAGAGGTTTACATTTCCCGATCGCAGCAGAAAAAAATATATATTCTTTAAGAGAATAGATAAGAGTGAGGGGATGTTATACATAATTTATTTTTGAGAATGATGGAGCGATAAGACCCATGGAGGAGATGAAGTTTTAAGAGGGGTGGAGGTGCATTGCTAAGCTGTCATAGGACACATAATGATTATATTGCGAGCCTATGATGATTGTTCTGGGTGTGGCGAATTTGAAGGGTTTTTGAGAGGGAGTAGAGAGATTTGGAAGGGTATGTAAAAGGAGGGTTTTGAAGTAAACGTAGATAGGATGTATGTTGTGAGTGAGGACAAGTCCTCGGTGTGAAGCTGAGCAGTGTCTGGTTTAAATATTAGGGTATGTGTTGAATGAGAAGGGTGGAAATGATTTGAGAGTTGTTAGTTAGGAAGTTGTGAAATGGCTAGGAAAAGTTCTTTGGATGCATTAATTCGTTGGACGTGATGTAATTGGACTAAGTCTGGTGCCGGTTAGGATTGGGGAGAGGAGAGGTGTAGGGTTGGGAGGTCTGGTAGTGCCGCCCAAAGAATATCGTGCCAGATTAAGAGGAGAAAAAACGAAAGAGAGAAGAGACCACGCAGGTGGAGGAAAGTACGAGCTATGACATAGGTGTAAAAAGAGAGAGCAAGAGAAGGAGAAAGACGGAGGTTATCGACAGAAGAAAAGCAATGACGCAAACACTGCGAGAGACCGGAGGGTAGTGACAGCAGCGGTGGTGGGGACTCGCTTGCGGGTGCATGTGTGCGCTTGAAGTGTGACATGGAAACCAAGGACCCAAAGCTCCAAAAGATGAGCCCCAACCACAGGGCCAGAGGCCGGTGGGAGAGAGAGAGGGGATGTAGTGGACAAAAGTGGATAAGAGAAGGCCGAAGAAAGAGGAGGAGAAGAAGTGAAAGACGACGCATAGCACGGTAACGGGGCAGGATGACCGGCCGGACTGCGGCAAAAATAAAACAAAAAGAAAAAAATGCGGGCAATAAGAAAGTAGACGTGCATGTCTAGAGTGTGTTGGGGGAAGAACAACAGGACCGCGACTGGGGAGGCACCGTTAAGAGGAGAGAAAATTCGAGTTATGAACGATAGCAGGAGAGATGAAGTAAGACACGGACGGTAATCACTCACCACTGACAAGAAGAGAGGAAAATAAGTGGAGCCATTATTGGCAGGAGGCGAGACATAAAGGTGTCGGGGATGAAGAAGCTAGAGAGAGGAAGAAAGCGGGAGGGGAGCGAAGTTATAAGAGTAGACCAAGATAAGGGTCGGAGAGCAAATGAGCACTGGGTGCGGATTGTGCCCAACCTGGGCAAAGGGATGAAGAACGACCTTACATTGACGATTTACATTATAGTGAGTGTCTGTACGTCGCGAAAGAGTAGAGAGACATGAAGAGAGAAAGTGAAAGTCCTGGAAGCTTAAGGAGTGGGAAATTTCTAGTCTGGAATAAGAGCTATTCAACTAATTATGGATTATATAGAGTAGGGAAAATGAAGGCAGGTATAGAAGGCTTGGGATCTGATTCAATGTTCGACCTAATTGTGTGATACATACTTCTTCCTTCTGCCTTTTCTTTTGCCTATAGCTGATGTAAGCGCCTCCCTTAGCTTACTCCAATTCTTGGTGAGGAATAAGAATACGAAGGAGATGTGAAGTGTGAGACCAAAGGCGCAAGGACGCACGGCAAAGCGCAGAGGAGGAATCAATGAGAGGTAAGGACAGCTCAACGAAAAGTACGCTAGTCAAAAGTGAAGAGGCTCATAAGTCCCCATGAGGAGCGACACCTAGGAGCGCTCAGAATAAACGTCTGAACATAGTCGAAATAAAAATAATAAGGTGGAAGGTGGGCATAGTTAGTAAAGCTCGGAGCGATACAATCTGATGATGTGAATATCAGGTGCAAGTAAACTCACTCAAATAGATATAAGGACGAGTGTAAATGAATGTAATATAATAATTACAGTACCTGTAGAAAGAAAATGGAGGGTATAAAAAATAAGCGGTAACAGCCTGGACTAATAGAATAAAGATACTACTAAAACTAAGAATTAGGCGGGACCCATGTTAAATAATAAGAGTCTATTATTTATTATAAGCATGTCATTTAAGGAGTAACTGTGGAAAATATGCAAAGGAAAGTGACAGAGGTATTATAGGAAATATACTGAAAAAGATACGGTGCTGGTGTAACATGGGTAAAAAAGTAGGAGCATGCCAAGCTACTCACGGCTGGTGAGATAATAGGACTCGTGAGGGATAGGTAAGGTCGCGTAATGACACCGGTGGGGTAGTGCCATGTACTAAGACCTATAGGGGAAGATAATAGTACAATAATAACTATAAAGCAATGTGGGGTCAGGCCAGCTTCAGTGATCAACCGTAACCTAGTAGGCAATAATATACTCGATCCTTCATTTAAGCTAAGTTTGATAAATACTAGAAAGTTTGAGGAGATTCTAATATGGCAAATACTCACAGAATTAGATGAGGTGGAGACTAATAATGAATAACAGATATAGCTTACAAGGAGGAAGATTATTAGAAATCAAGAAAAAAGTTATAGAATTCACTACAAAAACATATTAGGGTTCCCTGAACGTTCATGGGGACCGAACGGAACAGACTGTTGTAAGAACTAGTAATATTTATGAGGATTGATGCAAAGGCAAAAGATGACCTACAGGATAGGCTATATGAATGACTCCATATCGGGGCGGGCTAAATATTCACTCTAGGATGGTGAACACGAGTATTTAGGTCGAAGCTCTTTACAAGTGTGGCCGACTAAATTATTACTGCCAGTTGAACGGGTAGGTCCTGTATGAAAAGAAATCCAACCCACCCACAACATTCACTTTGAAGAGAGGACCACTTAGAGGAACAGTGGCAGGTTATTAATTGAACCCCACTATAAGTAATACTCTCTCTAAATATACAACATAACGTTTCTGAATGTGTGTAAGGGAATCTCAGTTGAACGGACAAGGTCACGATCCAATACTGGCCGATTAATATAGCATCATAGCCAGGCACGCAACTCAGTGTATAAGAATCGGTGTATACTAAGTTACGTTTTCTAACCATTTACAATAGAACACAAGATTAAACAGAATCACTAAAGAGACACGGCTAGCTGAAAGTATATGGAATATATGTCAGATGAAGAGGTAAAGGCGACGTTGAGGGAAACGTGCTATAATGAAAGAAATTTATTCTTAATAATTGTGCTTTCTCCCTGGTCCGTGGAAGTGACACACTGCTATCACCATAATAGAGAGATATATATATAGGACCTCAATGAACTATTAAGTTGTGATAAGTAATTGTACTTTGGAAGCGACGAGGAAGAAAATATGCGCTTTAGTATACAAACTCTCCCACCTATATGCCCGTCATTAAGCCATGTACAAATTATAAAGTACGCAGGGTGGGCTCGACACTCACAAGCCAACACACACCAGATGATTACAGTAGCCTAATGAACACGCCAATATCTCTCTTCCATTAGGCCCCAATAGTTCAGCAGTTAATAGAGAGGGATATGTACATAGTGAAAAATGTTATAAACTGGCATACTTGGCAAATAATGATACCGAGAGTAGTGATAGTTTAAAAATATCTCGCAATGTGATCTACATATAAACTAATCGACTACAGATTTAACAATTGAAACTTCATTAATACAGAAATTGGTTAAGACAACAAGAAACTTGAGTACTTATTTTATATCTTACACGACTTAACTACAATGTACTTTCAGAACCCCCTTTAAGAACTAACAAGAAATATACGGACTCAGAGATCTCAATCATCGGCATAACTATAGAAAAATAAAAGATATAATAAGAAAAACACCAGGCAATGGAAGCTAGACAGTCTTGATTAGGGCCATTGTGCAGCCTTACTGGCTTCTGTTTTCTCTAATGTTCAAGAGTCAGAGAGAGTCCCTCATCTGCACGCAAGCGTAGTCTAAATGTAAGAGAGAGTCGACCTCTAGACCCAGGTCACTCATAAGCAAGGGAGAACTCTCTCATGCATATGCGCAAAACTGCTGAACTCCGGTCACATGACCTGTACTTAGCACAGCATAGAATGAACCAAAAATTCGGCACGGGAAGTGCCGTACTGATATACTGCAAAGGAATAAGACAAAATCCGCTTTTCATACAGTAATTAACCAATTGGAGGGAAGCGAGGAGTCCTTGCGTGACCACCACATATCTGAGGCGAGAAAAGTAAGATAGGCCCGCGTTTATCCGACGTTCCATGGAATCATCACGAATCCATAGGCATGCTAAAAAAACAAATCCTTCTGGGTCTTGGCTGCTCCTGTTTGTGGACAGAGGTTTGACTAGCAAAGTGTCAGGTTAGTAATGGAGAGAGGCCTACCTCAAGCTCGGGCTTTTTCCGCTGAGAATATTTCTCAACCACTCTTCCAATACAACCGAAAATAAGGCAAGACAACAACACATATGCGTATGTCCTGGAGATGGACGTGCATGACTTAGATAAATCAGGAAAATAGAAAGCGGATGCGCACTGAAAAGATTGCACATTGGGCGAGGTGGCGGTTGTACAAAAACCTTAATATGTGCCGCTATTTCCCAATCTCTCCCCCAATCCTGGTCTCCTAATGTATTTACCAGTCTCCAGAAACCTGTAAACACGATGAACTGTTGAATTACCTAAATTGCTGCCTAGCCACTCTCATTGGCTAATCTTTTTGCGAAGCGATGAAGGGTAACAACTTGAGTGGTTTCAGTTTGCTTTAGGTTCATGGTAAACTGGATGGAAGCAGGTATCAGGGCACAGGGGTAACAAGTTTTTAAGGATAAATATTCTTTCATTATCACCTTTTCTTTGTTGAAATCCATATTTCCTTAATTCCTTTCAAAGAACACATTATTTTATACAGCATAACATCATAAAACAGTTATTCAACATGAAATGTGCAGAGTAGGTCCATTTTTTTTCCTGCGAGTGTAGTTATTCATGTTTAATTTGCCTTGAATAAATAAATTCGTTTGCCATGCTGCTCATAATGTATGTCTTGTGTCTTTCTAATCTCTATTATTATTTTTTTTTCTTCAGTCCTTCAGTCTTATCTTCATCTAAATCTAGTTTGCACAGTTTTGGAAAAGGTGTTTCTAGTCATTTATCAAAAAGAAATGATGTAGAGTCCTTTCAAGATAGTCATTCAACACCCTCAAGTGTAAAAACCAATATATCAACCCCTCATTCTAGTATGAAGCGGTAAGACTTTTTAGTATGTATTTGTGATTATAAAACAGGAATATTAAGTTAACTAGTTTGTCACTACTTTAATACAAAAGGATTGGTTCTTATATTTTGGTTGAAACAGTTATTGCTTAAAGAATATATGCTAAAGGATGTTTGTTATTTTAAAACTCGCTGCAGACTAGTGATACCTTAAACTAGGTCTTTATCTTCAATACTTCAATCTACGGTAAAAGTCCACAATTATATTTTAATTACTAGGTTAGTTTTCTTATCCCAAATAATGAAGTTTATTCCTCCGAGTTCACAACTCTAATCAACATTATAATATAATTTTTCATTGTAATGACAATCAATTTGAAACGTGATGATGCTCTTCTTCTTTAGCAACAATAACAACTACAGTAACAATATTTATTTCACACCTTGATCGTTACTGTCTTGAGTTTCTTTTCCATGAAATGGTGAACAATCATCATTATCATCATATATTAAACCCTGCTAGCATAGTGACAATAACTATGCTTAGTCACCTAATATTTATAAAGCTGCACATATATTACATATATATAATTGCATTTTCCCATAACATTTCTTTAATAGTTGAATATCAGTTACTTTTTTTAACGGGCTACTATTTTCCAAATTATTTTTCACAGCACCACAGTATAGTCTACAAAAGTTTGATAAAAGTGGTTTGAATAACTATAGTTTTTGATTTAATTTTCAGTGTAGATTCACTACTGCTATTATTTTCAAAAAGTACTCTTTTACTTTGATTGATTTATCTATATCTTTATTTATATTCAATTTCTATAAAAAAAAAAAAAAGAAAAAAAGAAAATCGATCTACTGGTGTGGAAATACACGATACTACCTTAGTGAATGCAGGGTGTGGGTTTACGGGTATTTCTGTAAATGAAACAATATATATATCCTTCTTCTTCTTCTTCTTCTTCTTCTTCTTCTTCTTCTTCTTCTTCTTCTTCTTCTTCTTCTTCTTCTTCTTCTTCTTCTTCTTCTTCTTCTTCTTCTTCTTCTTCTTCTTCTTCTTCTTCTTCTTCTTCTTCTTCTTCTTCTTCTCTCTTCTTCTCTTCTTCTTCTTCTTCTCTTCTTCTTCTTCTTCTACTTTCTTTTCTTCTTGTTTTTTCTTCTTCTCTTCTTCTTCTTCTTCTTCTTCTTCTTCTTCTTCTTCTTCTTCTTCTTCTTCTTCTTCTTCTTCTTCTTCTTCTTCTTCTTCTTCTTCTTTCTTTCTAATTTTTCCTTATACGAAAGTTATTATGGTCTTCTTCTTTTCTTCTTCTTCTTCTCTTTTCTTCTCTTCTTTCTCTTCTTCTTTCTTCTTCCTTCTACTTCTTTTTTTTCTTCTTTCTTTTCTTATTTTCTCTCTTTTTTCTTCTTCTTTCTTCTTCTTCTTCTCTTCTTCTTTCTTCTTCTTCTTCTTCTTCTTCTTCTTTCTTCTTCTCTTCATCTTCATCAGCTATGGTCTTGGCTTCTTTCTTTTCTTCTGTCTTTGTTTTAGCTTCTTCTTCTTTCTTTTCTTCTCATCTTTCTTCTTCTTCTTCTTCTTCTTCTTCTTCTTCTTCTTCTTCTTCTTCTTCTTCTTCTTCTTCTTCCCCATTGACGGGCGGTAAGGTGAGAAACATGCACTAGAAACAGAAAGTGGTAGAAGAATATGACGCAAATCGAAAAGAAAGCCTGGTCTTGCCGCCTTTTATACCTTTAGCGAGGACTCATTGCAGTCAGAAAAATCCACCCTAGAGCTTCACGGGACCGCGACGGACCCTCACTATGGCATTCTACATCATGTAGGGTTCATGCCCTTGGCCCAGGTGGCCCCACAACCATACAACCCCTTAATCAACGCCCGCCATTCATTTATTATTAATGACCTTCTCTTCTTTGCTCTCTGCAAAATTCATTCATCTCCTCCAGGCATTCCTTTACTGACTAAATACACTTTTCCTTCAGTTCTCCCAGCTGGTCAATTCCCAGCACACTCACTGCTGTGCATCGCTTAACCAACCGACTATCATCCATCCTTTCCACATGACCAAACCATCTCAACATACTTTCATTTATTCTCTCATTTACTCCTTTCTTCACACCACACAACCCTAATGCGTTCATTCCCTCATTTTATTTATCAATTCTTCTCACCTAACACGTTCCCTAAGAGATTGTCACTGAACACATTGGTACTTTTAGTATTATACCTGTCTTTTCCAGACCATCAGTCTCACTAACTATACATTAACACAGGTACAAATATACCCCTCATGTAAAGACCCTAGCGCACTCAAAGATTGAATTTAACATTCCACCAAGTATTTAATTGTTCCAGGAACCTTCCTACCATTTCACAACTTTCCTACAAAACTCATCATCATTCCTACTACACTTTGCATCATCCAACATATATATCCTATAATATTTAAACTCAGATACTTGTTCCGTTGCTCACGGCATCCAACATAACTTCAAAACACCGAGGACTGGTCCTTCCACTTCACAACCATAACGCTTACCTTATCTACATTACTTTCAAAACTCCTCCTTTTACACACCCTGCCAAATCCCTCTACCAATCCTCTCAAACTCTTCACCCTCCATTCCCTTCCATTCTCCATCATTTTAACACCTTCCCAAAATGAAATAATCTTTGGGAATTCTTCTCATAAGCCTCATCCGATATTCAATTGAAATAACCAAGGAGAAACCAAATCTCTGCCTCACTCTACAAACGCCGCTATTTTTTAATATTAAACCCCAATCACTTCAAACTCCATTTATAACCATGATTCTTGCACACACGCTTCACTATCGTCATAACATTCTTTTGATTCCCATTCAGAAACTACCACCAACACCATATATTACTAACACCTGCCATAGAGCTTCCCTATTAATACTATCAAATGCCTGTTGCAAATCCAAAAATTCTAAATACAGTTTATTCTTTTTCTCATTTTCTCAAATTATTTGTTTCAAGTGTAAAGATTTTGATGCACACATAATCTAACCACTTTCTAAAAACCGCACTTGTTCTCTTCACGCATTCCATCCTCAGTCACTCCGACCGCTACTTTTTCGACCACAATATACCAGCATCAATATCTTCCCTGCAACACTCAATAAACTAATTTCCTTATAATTCCTACATATACCCTAATTCCCCTTACCCTATATAGATACTATTACGCCTCCTCCAATCCCTTTGAGCTATACCCCCCTCCATAAAAGCTGTTACACAACTTCCAAATCACTCAGGTCACCATCTCGCCTCTGTCCTTGAATCATTTCCCCAGTATTTCATTTCTATTACCTGCAGATTTGCCTCTCTTCAGCTTCTCACGTCTATCCATTTACCCCTTTCCTTTTTTATAAATGACCCTCTTCCAAATACCTATTCTTTTTACGCTACAACCATCAAACCCACAACATTCACTACCCACTCACCCTCTTCATATTACTCCAATGTTATGGCAGAATTTTGAAGTGTTCCTCCACAACTCCTCATTACATTTCCATTTTATCAGTTCTACGAAAGCACCTCATATTATTATTCTAAGCAAATTCCCCTTATTCTTATTCTTAAACCCCTTCGAGCTTTCCTTCCAGAAGAGCTTCCTATTCCTTGTAAATCCCCATTCATTCTTCCTTTCAAAACTGTTCAATTTACCTCTTTTTCCCCTCTACGAATGCAATCTTTTAGTATTCCTTTTCCTCCTTATATTAATTCCAAATATCTTTCTTTTTGAAAAACCTCATCATTGGCTTTAATTACATTCAACCAAGCTGACCAATATTTTCTTTTAAACGCTTGCATCATCTCTTCATCATTGCACCATCACCTGGTTAACATTATTTACTTTCCTAACTTTGCACATCCAATACTTCCTTTTTGCACTATACTAACAACCTCTTCCTTCATTTTGCTCCAGATTTGTTCAGTTTCAAAACTTGTAAAAAAAAGTCCAACTATTTAATTTGCAAGGGCTCTTTAAATACTTTCCTTATTGCTTTGTTCACTTAACTTCTCACTCGCTCTTAATTCTTCCCATTTCCTTTCTTATCACCTTCCTCTCTCCATCCAAGCCCCACTAATTTAATTTTAAACAAAACAAAAAACATAATGATACAACAATCATCGTTTCCCTAAACAACATCTCACTGAAATTTAACATCCAACACATATTTCAAAATCTTCTCCAACACAGCAAAATCAATCATACTTTCCACTTCAATAATTTTTTCTAACGCTACAACTCTAGTATACTTATGGATAACTCTTGTGTTTAAAGAAAGTATTACTTAACACACATTATCTCTCTCCTACAGATCATCCCTTCCTAACCATTATCTTTCCCTCCCCAACCGCAAACCCTGTTATAAACCATCTTTTTTTTTTGTTCAACTATCAACATTTAGGCCACACAACACAATCAATCTGAAGCTCCTACTAACCTCATGCTGAACATCATTTTTTCGTTCCGAAAATCGTCTCATTCTCTTCAACATTACCTACAGATGGACCATATGTCACAACCACACATACCTTGACCTTTTCAAACTTAAATTTAACCATTAGAATTCTAGTACTCACACAAACAAAATCTACCATAGCTCTGTACCACAGGTCACTCATCAGAATTGCAACTCCTCCCTCCCCCTTCATTCCTTTCAACACCAGCACATACACATTTTCACACACCACACCACGCATTTTCACCTTTTCCATTCATCTTTGTTTCAGTCACAGAGAGCAAATCAAATTTGCCCTTTCTAAATGCATCCATCACATCTCTCCTCTTTTCCTCAACATTTATTCCTCTGACATTCCATGTACCCATATGATTCATACATTTTCGCCCAAAGATAGAAGGTCTCTTACGGCGATTACGACCTTCTCCGATGCATGCATTAGCATTCCTGGCAAAAGATAAGTGGTAGTGGGCAGCCAACCCATCTACCACTGTCCCTTTAGTCCCCTTCTACGACACGCAGAACATACTCTGTGGGCAATTCTTTCTCCCCCCCCCCCCACACAACACACATATATTATATTATATATATATATATATATATATATATATATATATATATATATTAATTATATATATATATATATATATATATATATATATATATATTATATATAAACTACCTTTTAACGTGCTTTATCCCTATGCAGGGGGTAACACAGGGGGGACCACAGGAACATCGAACGTTAAAAGCTGGCTAATGCCAACCAGCGCCACCAACGTGTCGCAGTTGAGTTTTAAAGCGCATGACCAGAATTATATATATAATTATATATATAAAATATACACATATATATATATATATATATCTCCCCCCCCCCACACACACATATATAATAATATTATATATATTATATATATATATAGGGGAACTGTAGAAATTATAGGGGAATAAAGTTATTGAGTGTTGTAGGGAAGTAATATGCTGGTATGGGTCGAAGAGTGCGTCGATGTGACTGAGGGATGATTGCGTGGAAGACAGGTGCGTTAGGGTGGTAGAGGATTGTGGATCAAATCTTTACATTGAAACTAAATGATTGAGAAAATGAGGGAGAAGAAAGAAATAAATTGTATTTAGGTTTTATGGATTTGCAACAGGCCCCCCGGGGGGGGGTATGATGAGTTAATAGGAGCGTTATGGCAGGTGTTGTGAAATCATGGTGTTGGTTGGTAGGCTTCTGAATGGAATCATAAAAGTATGTATGAACGATAGTGAAGCGTGTGTTAAGAAATAAATGGTGTCATGGTGATTGGTTTAGGATTAATAGCGGGGTAAGACAGGGTTGTGTTAAGTCTCCTTGGTTTTAATTCAATTTGTATTTATGGATGGGGTTATGAAAGAAAATTTGAGGTGGGGATGGCAGGAATGGTGTTAGAATGTGGAGAATGGAGTTGAGTGGAGGGTGCCCTACCTATTATTATGCGGATGATTTTGGTTTCTGTGTGGCGAATCTGAAAGAGAGTTTGTTAAGAGGATTGATAGAGAGATTTTGGCAGGGTGTGTGAAGGAGGGGCTTGAAAGTAAACGTGGAATAAGAGTAGGTTATGGTTGTGAGTGAGGACACTCCTCAGTGTGAAGTTATCTTTTAGATGGTGAGCAGCTGAACAAAGTGTCTGAGTTTATAAAATATTTGGGCTATTGTTGGATTGAGACAGGGAACGGACCGATGCAGAGTGTAGTAGGAAGTTGTGAATGGCACTAGGAAAGGTGGCTGGTGCAATTAAATCGTTAGTGAATGCAAAAGGACTAAAGTTTTGAGTGTGCTAGGGTATTACACTGAGGGGTAATGTAATGGTTGTTTACCTGTTGTTATTGTATGGTATGTGAGACTATGGTCTGGAAATAAGAAGTATAGATCTAAAGGTTCAATTTGTGTCAGATGTGGACAATCTTAGGGGTGCGCTAGGTGTGAGAAGAATTGATAAAAGAGAATGAACCGTATTGAGAGGACTGGTTGTGGTGGTGAAAAGGGGTAAATGAGAGAAATAAATGAAGTATGTTGAGATGGTTTGTCATGTGGAAGATTTGACAATGATTAGTCGGTTGGTTAAGGGTATGTATAGTGGTGAGTGTGTGTTGGGAACCGACCGGCTGGGAAACCGAAGAGAAAGTGGATTTGAGTCGGTGAACGAATGTCTGAAGGAGAGAAATGTGAGTTTTGGCAGAGCGCGAGAATAAAGGTGCATGAATAGGAGAGAATGGCGGGGTTTTGTAATGGGGGGGCATGGTTGTTGCCCACCTGGGCCAGGGGATGAACCCTTAACATTGACGATTTACCATAGGTGAGGGTCCGTCGCGCGGTCCCATAATGCTCTAGGGTGGATTTTCTGTCTGTGACGAGCTCTCACTAATTAATGGTACAGGGGGGGGGTAAGGCTGGCTTTTTCTTTCGACTTTGTCATGGTTCTCTCCTGCTATTTTCTTTTTTCGATGCTGTAACAGACTTACCCCCCAATCTTGGGGCAAAGAGAGAGAAAGGTGAAGAAGAAGAAGAAAGGAAGATATATATATTATATATATATATATATATATATTAATATATTATTTATATTATATATATATATATATATATATATATATATATATATAATATATATATATATATATATATATATATATATATATATATATATATATATATATATATATATATATATATATATATATATATATATATATATTATATATATATATATATTATAATATATATATATATATATTTCATCATCATCATCATGCCAAATAGGAGATTATAAATTTTTAATTAAAACTGAAGTAATTAGAGGATATATACAATGTTTGATAGCTGAAGAAACTATGAAAAGGATGAAGATGAGTGTTGATTATGGGAAATAAAAAATAATTGTTGGAGTTTCAAGATCTAGAAATAAAATATAGGCAAGGCAAACAACATAAGCATATTAAGATAAGCTCAAAAAAAGATCAAAAAAGAAAAATGTTTGGTTTGGAAGGTTTGGGAAAAACTGGATATAAAACCCAGAGGGAAGGAAGAGAAAACTATGGAAATTACATCTTCAATTTGGACATGGGCATTGGATTAGGATTTTACAACATATGAAGGATGCCTACAAAGATGAAAATGTATCAAGTGAAGAGATGAAAGAAGTGGGGAAAGAATTAAAAGAGATTTGCGAAGGCTGTGAAATCTGTATTAGGTACAAGAAGAATCCACCAAAACCAGTTGTGGGTTTCCTAATTGCAACAGTCTTCAATGAAATAGTAGCCATGGATTTAGGAAAATTGGAAGGGAGCAAATTTCTGATAATAGTGGATATGGCTACTCACTATTGTCAAGGTGCTTGGGTTAAAAATAAAAAAGGTGAAGAGATCTCCGAGAAAATATTGAAAAGATGGATCAGTATTTTTGGAGCACTGGGGAAGTTATTGTCTGACAACGAATTGGAATTTCAAAATGAGGAGGTAAAAGTTTTGGCCTATAGGTTTAGCATAGGGCTGTTGAGTACTCCAGCTGAGAGCCCTTGGAACAATGGGATTTGTGAAAAAATGGTGGGTCTTATTAAAGATTAAATGAGAAAACTAAAAGAGGAAGGAGTTACCAAAGAGGTATGTTTAAATTGGTCATTAACTGCCAAAAATAGTTTAATTGATGAAAGGTGGATTTGCTCCAAACTAATTATTATTTGGAAGGAATATAGGTATTCCTACCGTGATAAACAATGACAGACCATCAAGCATAGTAAGAGGAAACGAAGAAAGGATGTTAAAAGAGAAATTGATAGCCGTACATAAGGCTAGAGAGATTCACATGAAACAAGAAGCCAGTGAAAAAATGAGAAGGACCTTAATAGAAATGTGAGAGATCATAAAGTGGAGGATGCAGTAATTGGAGATGAAGTTTAATATAAAAGGGAGAATGAGAAAGAATGGAGAGGTCCAGCAACAATCATTGGAATAGACAGCATAGCTGTAGTGGTGAAACATGGAGGCTCCTAGAGAGGTAAATAGAATACATATTATGAGAACTAGAAGAAAAATGAGAAAGAAGAGAAAAGATACAGAGAGTTGAAAGAATCCGAAGAGGAGGAGGTGGTGAGGAGGCAGAATTTTAATCAAATCAATGAAGATCATGAATTAGAAAGAGAAGAAGTTCAAGTAGAAGAGAGAATACTGATTATGAAGGGAGGTGAAAGGTAACGAGCAAGCAAACAAAAGACCAAAGGGAAATGATAGAGGTAAAAATAAAGGAAGAGCAGGAATAGCCACATGCAGGATTTGGAATAATTGTTACAATGTGGAGAATTTCAAACAGGACAAAAAACGTGGATTGATTTTAAGGAATGGAAAAACATTACGCATGTACCTGATGAGGAGGAGGTATTTTTAACTAATTTTGAAGGCAAAATAGTATTAGAAACTAAAGTAAAGGAGTTGGAAAGCTGGGTTGAAAATGAAGTGTACGAGGCTGTAAATAAAAGAAATCAAAAAGTATTAACCACCAGATGGATAGTGACAAAAAAAAATGAAAGAAGGAAGAAGGGTTTGTAAGGCAAGGTTAGTGGTTAGATGTTTCGAAGAAAAAGATGGAGAATATTCTACAGATACACCCACATGTTCTACTGAAACTTTAAAATTATGTGTAGGAATATCAAAAAGATATGGTTGGATATACTAAGTTGGCTTATGGGAAGGATATGAAGAAAGTTAGTAGAGCAATTAGGAAAATATGAAGAGAAGAGTTAAAGAAAAAAATGGAGGAGTTAAGAGAAGGAAGAATTAAGTTTGAAGTGTACACAGATTCATTGTGGAATGTTGACAGAGTGAAATCACAAATAAGTTATATAATTAGTTTGGTAGATGAAAGTAAGAAAAGCGTCCGATATTTTGGAAATCAGGAGTTGCCAAAAGGGCGGTGAGATCAACAATAGAAGCAGAAACATTAGCATTAGTCAAAGGTTCTGAATCAACTATTTATTTGATAAATATATGGAAAGAAATTACAGGGGGAATAAAAATTGATATTAAAACATTGAGAAAAGCAATCTATTCCACTTCAGGAGTGACAAACAAAAAATTGAGGATAGACATTGCTGTTATTAAAGAAATGATAGAAATTAAATAAATAAAATAACATGGATAAGCACAGATAAGGGATGTGTTAATGAAAGAAGGAGTGAGAGCCGACAACATGATTTTATATGTTGAAGGAAAGAGGACAGGAGAGGAAGAAGAGAGAGAGAAAAGAAAAATGGTTTAGCTGATTGAATCTACTTAACTACCCAATGTATATTTGTAATTACAGGAAAAGGAGTGTCATCATTGTTGAAGAAGGATTTCATTTTATGAAATGACGTCATCGTTGAAGAAGATTTCGTTTTATTTATAATTGGTGTTGACTAAGCTTAATTTTATTGTTAGTTTTAAATTTTTATGTTTCTTCTTTCAGAAGATAACTTTAAATTTAATAGCTATAGTTATTTAACGTTTTAAGTTTAAAAGGCAGTCGTGATCTTTGATTTACATATCTTAACTAGATACCATAGTAGTAAGTTTATTGTGCTGCGTAAAGCAAATAAGGATCTACCTTTGTTATATTCTCACATATAAAATGAAGCGAGAGTTATAATTAAAAATACTTATTAAATACAAGTGATATTATTTTTAATCTTTGATCTTTCAAGATATTTCAGTCTCTTCACTCACTTCAACAATTTTCTTTAGGCGAGTTATTGTTACTTCATATCAGGAAATTTTATCAATAATAATATATCAAAAGTATTTGAAAAACATCCATTTCAGAGTCTCCCCTCACATCCTCTTGTCAGATTCACAACCAGCAACCATTGCTTCAGACAGAAATATTCTACTACCCCACTCCTCAGAGTTCTGACTCCACACATTTTGATGTGCTTCAACCAAAAACCTCCCTTTCCTTGCGCACTTCTTGTAGCTATAGAGATCAGCAAGACATTCAATACAATCCTTCATCTCCTAATAGACAAATTTCTAAACATCTTTGCCATCAAAGTAAAAAATAATAGCAAATTTTTTCTCTGGCTGCACTTCCACAGACATCCAGGGTCACCATTCTTCCCATTCATAAATTATTATATAATGGAGTTTCCCAAGGTACTATTCTCTCACCCACTCTTTTCTGCCTCTTCATGTATGACTCCCTTTTCCTACATCTTTCACAAAATCAGTGGTTATGCTTACAACTTAGCTATGACTGGCAAAATTCGTTTCTACATAACGCTTCTCTAGATCTATAACCACATAAATCAACTTGAACAATAAATAACAATAAACAGAATGACTGCCAAATCCATAATTACCATACTTACTCTGGGCAGAAGAGAATCCAACACTGATACCATTAAATATCTACAAAACAGTAGACTTCCCCTGAACAGAAAACAAACCATCCTGGGATTAACTCTTGATACCTATATGACATTCACCCCACACATTAACAATATCACCTCAAGCCCGCACATAATCTTGATACAAACACAATGCATTGAAGACACTGACTGGCATAAACTTTGATCAACAGAAAGAAACTTGCATTAGTCTACAGACAGTATATTCACTCCATAATAAAATTATGCATCACCTGCTTTGTCTCTGGTATTAACAATCAAACATAAATAAACTATAAATTATTGAAAACAAAGTCGTAAAAATTATAACAGGTTGTCTCCCCTCTACACTCATTCATTACATGAAAAATGAAATAAATTCTCCCTTTAAAAGACTGTCTAGACATGATTGGTTGTCAAGCTATACAGTAAATCTGTTTGGCATTCTAACATCCTCCCACATCAAGAAGAAATGAGAGCGCATATCATACTATTTAAGCATCTACAATACTTTCCCCCTCATCCAAACACTCCAATCAGTAAGCATATCCATAAACAGATTACGCAAAGAGTAATCTCAGCATACTCAGACACCACCATACTCCATGCACTTCCACCAGGAATATCCCCTACAGAACAATCCTTGGACCAGAAAAACTTGTATAACGTCTTCCCGACTTCTCTCTGGTAGCCCCACCTTCCACCCCACTACCAAAGATCTCTCCCTGACTTTGGACGACACAAGACTTATACTACTGAATGCTTGATCCTAACCAATGCTAGACCCATTCGCTCTATTACATCCCAGGAGGAACTCTGGGTTTGGCTGGCTTTGGAGGCGGTGTTCGGAAAAGTAAGTAAGCAAGTTAAAGGAGGATATTTTGAACAAATAAAATTTAAAATTTTTAACTTTTTCATTTCAGGGATAAACCTGTGAAAGGTAATAATGAAATTGATGAAGAAAAGGAGAACGTCAGGTTAGAAATTTTGATGTTAATTTGTTATATTATTTTTATTAGTATCAATGAATCATTAAAGTTGCCTGTCTGTTAGTTTTGTTTAAAATAGTAATTTTTATTTTTCTTTGAATGAATTATTTATTCGTCTGATGCTTGTATAATTTGTCTTTCTAATTTCTCTCTACTAATTATAAAGCTAATAATTTTTTTTTTGTTTTAGTCCTTCATTTTCATCTTCGTCTAAATCTAGTTTGCATAGTTTTGGAAAACCAGTTTCTAGTCATTCATCAAAAAGAAATGATGTGGAGTCCTTTCAGGATAGTCATTCAACACCTTCAAGCGCAAAGACCAGTATATCAACTCCTCATTCTAATACTAATAAGTAAGACTATTTTGCAACTCCTCATTCTAATATGAATAAGTAAGACTATTTTGTAGTGACAAATTTGTCACTATTTTAATACAAATGAAATGGCTTTGATAATAATTTGTAGTGAGAAAGTTATTACTTAAAGGAATATACTCCAAAGACTGTTTGTCATTTTAAAATTTTCTGAAAACTAGTGATACTTTAGAACTAGGTTAAGTTAAGAAAGTTTGGGCTCTGTAAACCTTGAAACCTCTTAATCATAATTTTTATCATTGCATCACTTATCATTATTTGAAAATTTTAAAGGAATCTCTTTCTTTTTTAAAATTTTTATAAATATAAAATTAGGCACAGTGGAACACCTCAATCAATTAGTGGACAGCGTACCCCGAAGACATTCATTCCGTACAACCCATTTGAGCTTAGAGCAGATTTACTTCAGTTACCCATGGTCAGTCCTTCAATCTTCAAGGATGTTGTTTCCCCTAGTGATAAGGAAGAATCTGAATTTGCTTGGAACATTGATAACTTGGCTATCTTATATCCAGTACAGATCGACACTCCTGGTTCAGAAATGGAAATTCCTCTAGACCCAGAATACGAAAGTAAAGCACAAGAAGCAATTGATAAGTAAAAACCAAGCCTTAGACGCATTAACTTTTTTATTTGTAATTTATAATTTTGGCTGTAATAATAATTGTTTTGAAATTAAACCTCTGTTAAAGTTTTCTGATAATCATGGTGTAGTATTCACATAAATCAATATCCAATCATTATGTGAGATCATAGTGAATGAGCTTTTGGATCGGTAAGTACTAATATATATATCAATATATTAATATATATATCTATGTGGTAAGATTCGCTTTGCGTGAGTAGTATATATATATATATGAGTCGTACTATCCCATATGCTCAGGTATTTTAGATAGATGTTCAGGAACTAATATCTCCAGCTGTACATTAGTATATACTATATATATATATATATATGATCCACGCGTTCGATATTAGCCCTCACACCGTAACTAAACCTAATTATGTAATTTTTTTGGGTATATATGGGTGTATCGGATTAAAAACTAATAATCAACCTAATTTATAAGTAACAAAAAGTGAAAGTGATTAGTTTATAACCCTATAAATATATATATGGTACAATATATTATATATCCGGTTGATGTACATACTTATTAGTGCACAACTGAGGTAGTTAATATAACTTCTGGGTCTTGTAATTCACCTACTATATTTACCTTACATATATTGGTAGTCTTTAGAGTCATTTAAATTCTATGGACCTACTTCATTAAAAAGGCGCTTTAAATTAAACTTGGTTATCATATTTAAATACCTTAAGCAGTACTCTGATCTTAATTCCAACTTGCATATAATCCATTCGGATTAAATATAGTTTACCTTTACATAATTGGTAGTTTTATACATTTCCTTTTGTTGACAGGTTTTTCAGGAACACTGTGGTTGTGCCAAGTCCTTGGACAGACAGCTCAAAATCTCATCTTCAAGTATTATTCTCATCTTCAAGTAAAAGATCTCAGGAGTCGTCTTCAGCATCCCCTGCTCTCCCATGTTATTCTGTAGAAGAAAAAAAAGATACTGTTACAGAGACAAAACATAGTACCCCAAAAGTTTCAGGTATGTTTTTCTTATTACTTATTACCTGTACTTTTTTTTTTTTTTAACATGCAGCTTTCCAAATCCTTTATATCACTAGCTTACAGCGACGTTGACTCTACATTGATAATGTTTTAAAATTAACTATTTATTCTTTTAATTGAATCGGTTGTTAATAATTATCTAATTAGTATTTAATTATTGTATTATTAACCATTATAAACTCTTTATATTAAAGATAGCCCAGAAAATTCTTAAGAAAATCTTTAGTACAGTGCAGTAAAATTAAAAAAAAAATTATGAATGTAAGGGAAAAAAAGAAACCCTGAAAATTACCTCATAGTTAATTTAAAAAATAAAAAGGGAAAGTTTTTCAATGGTACAAACAACTTTATTAACATTTATTTAAATCTGCACATTCTAAATTTTGTTCATGACAGGGTTTTTTTTTGTTTGTTTTTTTTCAATATTTAAATATTCATTATGAAGTAATTTACTGTAAATGAGATTTTTTATCTTGAATGTGGTAATACTTTTTATCCAAATCCATAAATATATTTATGTATATACCTGTGTTGGCAAAAAAAAAATATTTTCTTTTTTTATATTTAGTTTCTCTAACTTGTTCTCGGTATTTTTGTGATTAATATAATGTGGGTCGTGAGTGTGCTAGTTTTTGTCTCTCCTTTTGAACTGTAGCATGCATTTTTTGCAATACTTTAAAACATTTTAATATCTAAAATTTACCTAAACTGCTTTTATATAGTTATATTTTGGACTTCAGTTTACTGGGTTTATATGAGTTAGGTGTTCTGTGGCAGGACTTCAGTTTACTGGGTTAATATATGAGTTAGGTGTGATCTAAACCTTAGAGTATAGCCATTCTCAGCTAGAGCCACTTGGTCCCTTGAGCAGCTCTAGCACATTCAAAGAGAGCCCAAAGAAATTATAGGAGGCCCTGGAACCAGACCCAATAAAATTCCCAAGCAACATTCTAAAACAGAAATAGTGATTTAACGAGGGCATATGTGAGCCGCTTTATTCTTGAACTGGAGAATTAGAGCAGCTAAAGCCCCGAAACTTTGAAGGAAACAACAAATGACCGATCTTCCAACACGCTCCGATTGAAAGCAATCTTAGGTTCCATAGGGTGTGGTGTCGTTTGATATTACCTGTCTCTGTCAACATAAGGTTTGGTGAGTGGTCGGGTTCAGTAAGTGGCATATTCACACCGGTAAACCAAATTCTTTCAGGATCGAATTATGTGCCTCACAACAGAGGGTCAAGACTGCTAATGTTGTTCTAAAGATTTAGACAAACGTCCTAAGCAAGCAGATAAAAACAAACTCAAACTCAACTTGGGTCTGATAGATGTTTAATTCCATAGTTTTTCAATAAATTTTGTCCAAAATCTGAGAATGCTCAAGTTTTCTTGGTGAGTTGGCAATAAATACCTAAATATTGTGTTTTCTGTTGTATCCCTCTTGATAGGCAGGCTCCTTGGGTAGCAAGTAATAAGTGTGTTATTGAGATGTCTTGGCACACCTCATGTGGAACATGGGAAAGCGACATGATCAAGTGGGCTTGGCCAAAGTCATCGGTTAAGGCGGATGTAAGTGGTATAAGAGTGTGCGGGAGGACCGGAGTGGATTGAGTCAGGGATAGGGATAGCCTGCCAAGAAGAGGGTGTGGCAAGTGAAATGCAGCGTGACTAGATTTTGTGAGCAGGGTGTGGTTGTGGGCCCGCGAACCTGGGCAAGGGTATGAAGATCCCTACATTGAACGAGATACCATAGTGAAAAGTCCGTACTCCGTTCGCATCTCTTGGATGAAAGTAGTTAGAGTTGATTTGTGTGGAGGTGTGGGCGTGCGAGTCTTACTAATTATATATTGTGAGAAAAAGGTGGAGGTGATGGTTGTGGATTCTTTTTTGTTAACCGCTAGCGGCACATTCTTAATTACTTAAATACTTTTCTGTTTCTCAGTGTATGTATCTTGCATGCTTAACGGGTGTCCTAGTTCCCTTGGGGAGAGAAAGTGGGTGATATATATATATATGAAGTTACTAAACAATCCGTATGTGGTTCGTTATATACTATATATATATAATCAAATTTATAGGTAGGTGATAAGTAATAATTCTGTTATTGGTAATAATTACTCATATATATATTAATTACTAGAGTGGATATTAGTGATATAGTAGAAGTATTACGTACGTTGTACTAACTAATAATAATATATTAGATGCGTATTTTATTTACTTTATCTCCCACCTATTAAGTGCTTTAAAGTACGCCCTTATATTAGGCAGGGGGGGTAAACGGGGGAAATCGCTCAGGAGATTGGGTGTGCAGCACTTTCAGTGTCCCACGGCGTATACCGAAAACACCCAGCCGCGCACACATGATACTGCTGTATTAGCAGTGACAGTTTATTATCTTAATTGCTCGTTTTCCCAAGGGGTAGATAATAAGCTACAACTGTTTACTGCGGAGGATTTTGGAACCATGCTTATCTTCTCCTTTCGTAATTTGGAGGCGGTTGACTCAACCTCCTGGCCCGAGGCGTATATATTATATATTATATATATTTTATTTATATATATCTAATTATATATTATATTTACTCTATTTTATATATTATATTATATTATCATATATAATATATTATTTAATAATTATATATCTATATAATTATATATTATTATATTATATTACTTTATATTATATATATATATATATATTTATATTCTCTATATATATATACTATATTATATTATATAATATATTATATATATATTCTA
This sequence comes from Trachelipus rathkii, assembly GCA_015478945.1. Taxonomy (NCBI): domain Eukaryota; kingdom Metazoa; phylum Arthropoda; class Malacostraca; order Isopoda; family Trachelipodidae; genus Trachelipus; species Trachelipus rathkii. The sequence goes on from JABUQX010008497.1 coordinate 49,406, forward strand.
TTATATATAATACTATATATTCTTTCTTTTCTATGTTTCTATTTATCTATATCTTATTTATATATATATATATCTCTTTATTCTCATTCTTTCTTTCTTACCTTACCTTCTTTGCCCCAAGATTGGGGGGTAAAAGGTGTCTGTTACAAGGCAATTCTCGGAAAAGAATAGCAAGTAAGGATAAATGAAAATCGTCGAAAAGAAACCCAGCCTTTACACCTTTTGGTGAGAACTCGTTTTCACCATTATTTAGATTGAGAGCTCGTCAAGACAGAAAATCCACCTAGAGCATATAGGATCGTATATTTTTTTACGCGACGGTTAACTTAAGGACCCCACTATGGAAATCGTTATGCAATGTATAAGTAGGTTATCATCCCCTGTGACCCAAGGTTGAGCACAACCATGCCCCCTACAAAACCTCCGCCATTCCTTCTCTATCATGCAATTTATTCTCTGCTCTCTGGCTCAAACTCACATTTCTTCAATTATTCCTTCAGTACAATTCGTTTGCACCGACTCATATCCCTTTTCTTTTCGGCTTCTACCCAGCTTGGTCTAGTTCCATTACACACTCTCCTAACTATAATCCGCTTAACAACCGACTTTCATTCATCCTTTCACATGAACCAAACCATCTTCACATACTTTCATTTAATTTCCTCTCTCATTTTACTCTTTTTCTTTCCACAACCACTCTCTTAATACGTTCATTCCTCACTTTTTAACTTCCTTTCAACACCTAAGTCAATGCCCTCTAAGATTGTCTTATCATTCTTGAACACATTGAACTTTAGATCTATACTTCTTATTTTCAAGACCCATAGTTCTCAACTACCATTACAATAACACAGGTAATCATATACGCTTCATGTAAAGACTCTAGCGTCACGGCCAAGGAAAGCAGATTTTACTTAAAGGTAGTAAGAAATCTAATTTTTCTAGTCCGTGTGTAATATCACAAAGATATATGTATTTTATTTTTACGACGCCATTTATCTTTCGCTGAGAAATGCGAAAATCAAACTTTTATCTGTCTTTGTGTTTGTGCATCACGTTCTCATCACCACAATCCCAGTGTTAACTTTCCCTATGTTAGTGTATTTAATGACTTCAGTAATTGTTCCAGGTGATAATGAGATGTGTATCTGTAAGATCTTACACATAACTATGATCAATTCTGTATTTTTATTGTCCTCGCACTTTCACTAAGACCAATTAAATCCATTACTATCTCTAATCTAACTGATTAAATCTTTTCCTCTCTCCACTTAGCCTTTGTACGGATTTATCCTTCGCACTTTATAGCCAATGCTACTAACCATATTTGCCTTTTAAACCTCTCTTCAGTGATCGCTTCAGCTACGCAGGATTTTGATCCAAACTCATTCACTACGCATAACTATACGTAAAGGAAATCTATAGGTAGATCTACCCTCACTCGTTTGGTGATATTTGAAAAGAATGACCATTCTCTCCATTCTCATAATCTAACACGGATTTCCTGCCATCCCCCAACCCCGTCGTGAATTCTTTTCATAATACCCGGCCCAGTTCGGCTAAATACGTTTTATTTAAAGAAATACACTATAAATAGAGATAATAACACAAACCCTGTTTCACTCGCTATATAAATTATCCCTACCTAAACCAATCAACTACATTTGATTATATATTTATTCTTACAGCCGTTTCTACATCTTTTATAATCTATGATCAATTAACATACTTTATTGATTATTTCCATTCAGAAGTGACTCTACTCCCTTAACACTAAGCATATATCACTAATACTCTGCATATCAAGCTACTTACCTATTCTTAAACTCCTATCATTTTCGCCTGTTTGTAAATCTTCTTATAAAACCTAAATATTCAATTTATTCTTCTTCTCTTATGCACTCAGATTTTCAATTCATTTGTTTCAACTAAATATGTGATCCACACACTCTCTATCACTCCTAAACGCACCTTGTTTTTCTTCACTCATAGTACCTTCAGTTCATCTTATTCGCACAGACTTCTATTCGACCAAAATCCAGGCATATTACCTTTTTCCTACATACACTCATTAATACTTATTCTTTTCTCTATAATTATAATTCTTACAGTTCCTTTTCTCCTTATAACCTATATATATCATAGGTACTATTTATACCGCTCTCCTCTCAATCCCTTATGGAATACTATATACTATCGGCCGTTTTCCTGCCTAGTAGTAATGAGATCAGTGCTACACCACCTGCTGAGGTTCCACATCATTTCTACTAGTTGATATTTTGGTATCACTCTATACCATTGACAGATTTACCATTCTTTCAACTTTCCTTCAGCTAATAACCTAATCTTCTCTATACCTAATCATCTCTTACTAATAACCTCATCCCAAAATACCTACTAGTTTCCTTTCTTGGATCCATATATCACCGGAGGCTTAATTACCACCTCTACGCTTAGTTATTCAATCAATTTAGGTGTTAATAATTCAAGATTTTCGAAGTGTTTCTTTCCACACTCTCCCTATTATTCTGCATTTCATTTTCAGTATCAAAAGAAACCTCACCCTCCACTTCATTATTCTATTAGCAGATCCTTGTCTCTCATTCTTACCTTCGCGCTTCCTTCGCAGACGAGCTTCTCTATTTCCTGTATGTCCTCTCTCATGGGTAAATTTTTAAGGCGTCTCTATCGTCAAACGTGTTCATACTTACCTCTTGCTATTCTACCCTCACGTGATATATCACTCTTTTAGTATTAATACCTGTTTATCGCTGTGTAGTATATTTAGTTGTCCTAGAGCGATCTTTCTATTTTGAACACTTCATCCTTCCATGACTCCATTTCAAAGGAGCCCACGGCTTTTGCAGTTATCTTGACCACTATGTCATCGTTACGGGTCTTTCATTTCCTACTATTTTTTTCGGGTTGCGGTTCTGTTAACTATTACTAGGACTGTGTTCTTCTACCTTAAGCACACTCACACCCAACACTTTCCTTTTGCTACTAGCTAACAGTATTGTCTTCCTTCATTTGTCCGCCGAGATTATGGTTCAGTATCGGAACTGGTTTTCAGCTTCAATCACGATTTACTAGTCGCAGGCGCTCTTACATACTTATCCCTTATTGTCTTGCTCGGGCTATTGCTCTCTCACTTCTAACTTCTCACTCTTAATTTTACAACCCTAACTATCCTTTATTCGTATCTCTCTTTCCACTTCTTCCAGTGGCGCTCAGAGCCTCTTCCGAGCTTCTTTTTGTGGGTGTTTTTTCCAAGCCTCTCCGTGTCTCTACTTATTAATCCCGGGGTTGTATCTCATTTAACTATCGTCCTTCTTGTGTAATAGTATGCATCGTATCTCTGCACTTGGTGATTTACGAGTCATAACACTCATATCTCTTTCACATCTCGCTTCTTTCCGCACCAACTCACAAATCAATTTCATGGCTTTTTTCACTTCGACTACCCATCTTCTTCCCCTTTTTGAGCTGAGCGCTCTATATCTTTTGTGTATGGTTCGTGTGTGCATCTCTTATTGTGTTGAGAGAGTATTCGTGACATTAACAGAACACACATACCTCTTCTCTTCACAGAAAAGAAATCAATCACGTTCCTTCCATTCTCATTTTTCTCTCTAGTATTCTCTCATATGTCTATTGAACTTAACTACATAATATACCATCCTCTTTTTTGATCACCTATCCAACATATATCAGGTCCCCTACCGTATATCAACTTTTCTCTGTAAAATCCTACTCACTTATTAAACGCAATTCAACGAAACATTCATTCATAATTATCCTAAAAATATCGTTACATCTATTCAAACGTTTTCCTCTTTCAGATGTGAACCATATACTTGTCATCAAACCACATCACACCTTGACCTTTTCAAACTTAAATTTAACCAATTTAATTTTTAAGACTTCTACACATTTTTTTTTACAATAGTATCTACCCCATAGTTTGGTACTCTCTAATAGGTACTCATCAATAATCTGCATACTCTTTCTTCTCCCTCTCTCATTCTCTTCCAACACCAGCACGCACCATTTCCATCACACTCACTTTTATCAATCTTTTCATTCCAACTTTTCCTTTCATTCTATTGTTTCAGTCAGCGAGCAATTCAAATTTACCCATTCTATATGGACCAGTCTTATTTCACTCTTTCTCTCTCTCTTCTCTATTTCTATACATTTATTCCTCTGACATTCCATGTACCTCATACGTATTTCTGATATAATTTCGTCTCTGTAGAAAGATAGAAGTCTGTTTACGGCGATCACGACATCTTCCCGAGGTGCATGCTACATCAGCATTCCTTAGGCAAGTTAGATATGGTGGTAGTGGTTGCAGGTCCATAACCTCAACTACCACCGCCCCTTAAGTCGACTCTTCTACTTGACACGCAGGACATACTATGTGGGAATTTCTTTCTCTTCCTTTCCGCAGCACAGTGATATGAGTAGTTTAAGTGATTGATGTTCTGTAAGGTTTTACTAGAAGTTTGGCTCTGTACCTCTTTAATCATGAGTATATGTTATGTGGATAAAGAAAATGGTTGGTTTTATATTAAATCTGTAAGAAAATCAAAACTATATGTTGTGAAGAAATGAACTCGAAAGAGAAGACGCCCATTAATAAATTGGTCGGTATATTTCATCGTTCGAGTATGGCGTTGTTACTCTTTCCTCTCATATATTAACATATTATAATTAATTATTATTATTTTTATAAACAATATTTATATTTTATATATCCTGTTTATATATATTTCTATTATTTTTATCTTATTATTTATTATTATACTATTTATATATTCTTAATTATTATTATATGATATCTATATATTATATATATCTATTATTATATATTTATATTTATCTATATTTATATATCTAATATTATTATATATATTATATACTCTTTTTATATAAAAAAAAAAACTACCTTTTCTTACGTTGCTTTAATCCCTTCTCTCTTGGGGGCGAGGGGTACACGACGGGGGACACAGGGAATCCGAACTTTACACGGGGCCGTGGTCTTATGCCAATACCCAGTCGCATCCACTAACGTGATGCGATTAGTCAACAGTCTTTTCTAATTCTCTTCTGCGGCCCAAGGCTATGATAAATACCCCCAGCCAACTGGCATTCTGCTCACGTTTGAAGGGGACTAAGCGATTTGAATCCAGAAGTTCCTCTTTCGTTGAGAGGCGTTGACCTCTCACCCTTCCTTCGTCGCTCACGCCAGGCGTTTCTCTGCTATATGTACTACCACCATAGCCTCTAAAATCCTTACTAAGTATATATACCCTATACACTCGTTCTTCTACTATAATTATATTCATAAAACGATATATTTTATATCTCGATACGATAAGTCTAACTATGATATATATATATATATATACTATATATATATATATTATATATATAATATAATATATATATATAATATCCCCACTATATAATATATATATATATATATATATATATTATATATTAATATATATATTATTAGGTGATATAGTATAAGTATCGGTATCGGTATCAATCGGCCTATTTTTGGGGGGTATAGTATCGGTTAATTGGCCCGATAATTAGCCGATACTTCTTACCTTTTTGGGTGAAAAAATTATGAGAAACTTTAAGGTTCAATATAATAAATCTAGTTCGATTTAGCATAGCTAGTACTAGTTAGTGTTTATTTTTTCCCTCTCAGATTTCCTTTTTACCTTCAGATTTTTAGCTTCCTCCAACTTGGGCCTATATTATAACGTAAGCATTTAACTATTTTGGCAGCATTCCATATACTATTTCATTATTCGTTATTCACAGATTTTGTCTTCCTACTCTCTTCTTAGTATATCCATATAGTATTTTTTTTATTCTCTTTTTTCTGTTGCGCAATTTCGTGAGAGTGTGTGATTGCGCGAGTGTTTTTACTTTCTGGATTATTCATAATTTAGATATTTGCTATAAATAGGGTTTTTACCGTTTTAAAATTTCAGGTTTAAATTTAGGTTTTAGGCGTACGAATAAATTTATCCTCATATTCCTCCTTTGGTTTTTGTCTATTTGTTTCTGTCTTTTTTTTTTTTCTCTTTTTTTATTATGTGTGATGATTTGTGTTTGAAGTGATTTGATACGCAGATTTGCAGCACGGCGTGGATCTTCATTTGACTTTACCAACATCAATGCTTGCACTCTACACTCCTGCATCCATAGGAATACCACCTCTGTAGACTTCTATAACCCGATATTTTAATGGCTCTGTCTGAGACCCAAATGGCTAAGAATTCATCTTCAACTCGTTTAAATTCATAATCCAACTATAACTTATTTTTAATTCCGCGTCGCTCTGAAGGGTGGAGTGAAATCGTGCTGCTCGAGTGGTAATATATAAATCCCTCCCTCTCCTATACAGTCTCGAGAATCATCCGACTTATCTTAATAATTCTATGTTTGTGTGGCTAAGAATTTTTCTCTTTTAACTTCTACTTAACAATAATTCTCTTATGCTTCTGCTACTTCTTCACACTCGGAGCTACTCTCTGAACAGTAACTGATTATTGGCATGAGGCGAGGAAGCCGCCCGCCAATCATTCAGTATTCTCATCTCACACGATCTTGGAGGCAACTATTAATACACCGAACCCTACAATCATCCGGATCGATCAGGCAACCGATTCTTGAACACACTGATCTATGTTTCACCACTAATTTAATCTCGCACTTAGTTCTTCTCTTTTCTCTATTTATATACTATCACTCTTTATTTTCATTTTCTTATTAATTTTATTTTTTTTTTTTTTTTTTTTTTTTTTTTTTTCGTTCCCTTATCTTAAGTTAAAATTTCTTGTTAAAACCACAACATTCTTATATTCTCTCAGTGGTTGAATTTTAATTACTTCCAAATTTTCTCTGCTCATACATTCTAAATCATACTCTGCAATACTTAATGCGGTTTTTCTGGCACTTTGATCGTGGTTTTCTAGTTAGGGGTGCTTGCGCTTGCTATTCTCTAATACGACTACTGTAATTGGTAGTGACTGTTTTAAAATCTTCTTGAAGACGTCTTTCAGCTTTACTGTTTAACGATATAAAAAGTGGGAACTTGTATATTGTTGATGGGATGAGGGCAGGTTCATTCCTTCTTGGCTAAATCTTCTTTTTCTCCTCAAAATCCATGGTTCATTCGTTCTTATGTTCTCTATTCTAGGTCGCATTCAGTTATAGAGAACAGTGCGTATCGTGGTGTCGGAAATATTTCGCGATTACTCTCTACACTCTCTTATTATTCTTAGCTATAATTTTTCATTTCACTTAGAAATCGGTTGGCAGGGATACTCACTTCTGATATCGAAGACAAAGCGAACATTCATTTATACGTTTTAATAAGTTGCGCTGACTCGCTCTTCTTGGTTCTCTTTCTACTTATAGACAATCTCTCTAGGTCCTCTTGCCAAAAACATACTCTAACAACTTCTGTGAAATCAAATTCCTTTTCCTCACTCTTATTCGCTCTTCTCTATATGATTCCTTGTTGTTAATTCTTACTTTTCCTCCTAACCTGATTATAGGTTCCAATCATTCTCTTTAGGCATCGCTTATTTTCTCTCTAACTCTAACCCTGGACGTCATTCTGGCATTCCTCTTCCTCTCCATTCTCCTCCTCTCAAGGTGTCCCTATATGTTATGATTTTAACCTTGTTAATTTTAAATGATCCTCCAAAACCTTCAAATACCGCTAACTATTCATTGAAACGTTTTTAGGAAGGAAGTACAGGTTGCCCGGATTGCATTCCTCTCCGAGTTTTGAGGAAGTGTAGGCTTCCTGTCTTGACGTTCTACCCTTTGCCCCTACGTATCATAACTATATTTTATCAAGTGCCCTCATGACATTATAGGCTCACCTTTCCCTCAGTGTTGGAAAGCTGCTGCCATTCATGTCCATACTCTATTCCGATAAAAAAGGATGGCTGCTTTCTGATCCTTTCTATAACTCTATCACTCTCTCTATCTATCTATTTTAGTCTTGTATTCTTTCTAAAGATCTTTGAAACACCCTTCTCAACTTCTCACTTCTTTAGATTCATTCTGAGAAACTCATTCCTTTCATTCCGATTGCCAGTATAACGGCTTTTCGGTGTCTCGAGTTCTAATATAGTCGATAATACTCTTTTATCCTATTTTATCAGATATAGTAGTTTTTCATCCTGACCTTAGGAACTGACGTGGAAAGACTTGTGTAATTGGTGGCGCTTGTACATATCAAAGAGCATTTGAAGGTATCGTCTCCACTAGCGTTCACTTGTGCTCTCCTAATGTTCCCCTCTCCTTATTTTGGTGTTTTCTTCTTTCTCTCCTTTGTCTAATTTTAAGTCTTTAGATTTTTCTCTCTCATAATCGCTCTCATGTTGGTTCTGTTGTTGATGGGGTCGGAGATCTTTTTCTTTTTCTTAGTTCATAGTTCTGGTGTTTCTCTTTTCAATGGGTTCATGTCTTATTCTTTCCTACGTTTAATTCCTGCTTTTCGTCAATGATTACTTCTTAAATCCTGTATCATTCTAAATCTCTATTCCACTACATTATATGCCGATGACTCTGACCCTTTCATTACTTTCTAAACTCATTATTCAATTTCTGGCTTCCCTCTTTTATCTTCAAGATATTTGCCTTTTCGTCTTAAATCTTTCTCGTTATTCATATTCATTTAGCTGATTACTGGATAGATTCTTCAGGGTTGGGCTCGTCTCAAAGTCTGTGTGAAATTTAATTCTTTTTAAAAACGTCAACTTCTACAATCTCTTCCCTCTTCTAAGACTCACGTCTGGAACTCTCTCAACCTGATCCTGTCTTTCGACTGGCTTCTCCCGTGACGTTCTCTTCTCGTTTACACCTTCTATTATCGGAACTCAGTTTTCTCTTTGTCGCCTTAAAACATAACTACATGAGATAAATTGGTATTTGAACAACTTGAGTTTGAACTTGTCACAATGGTTGCTAGGGCTTCTTCAAAGAAACTGGGAGTGCCTCTCTTTCTGAGTGTTTTATAGATACATGGCGAGATCCTTTTTTGTGGCTCTCCTCTTCCAATTCAGTTTATATATGATGAGCCACTATAGCAAGGTCTCATCGCCTTGCTATCGAAGGAGTCCACTGCTCATACTGGAGTAGAATCTGGTGAGTATGATGACTCTTTTGGCATTTCTAGCTCCGGCCTTTTGGATAGGGTGAGTTCAAAGGCTTCAAAGACTTATAAATTGTCCTGTAGTATATATCTAGTTTTTTCCTCCTTTGACCCTGCTCTTAATATTTTTGCGGCGTCGAAAATTGTTTGGGTGTTTTATTCCGATTTTCTCTTAGGAACTTTTTATCTTTTGATGGCTAGGTCGATAGTTACTGTCTGCGTACCCGGAGGAACTTTCTTATCTTCCGCATCCCCGGTTATCAAACTTTAGCGCACCGCTCTTCGTACGTGCATAGCAAGGAGGCTGCTGTTGTTTTGGGCTATCATAGAAGTCTGTGGTGATTTCAATATTACCCAGTCCACACACTCCAAGACTAGTTTCGCTGCGGTGCTTCTTTCTTTCCTGCCACTCTGTTCTGTGGAATTCTTTCCATCATTTGTCCCGTTTCCACTCCCTTTAATCTCCCTCACTTTAAAACCTTGCGTCTGTGCTCATCTGCGGAATTTGCCTTAGATGAATTTTTGAGGTTGTTTCAACACACCCTCCTTGAATAGGGTTCTCCCGTGAGCGGCCGGTGACAACTGTAAAAAAAAAAAAAAAGGTTCTAATAACGAAATCCTTAAGCTAGCTGAAACCACACAAGATTGGCATCCGACGGTGAACACTTCTAGAATGCATTTAAATAGCATAACCGAGGAGCTTGCTCCGCTTGACCAAAAAAAAAAAAAAAAAGATTGAGCTAAATTTAGCAAGCCGCCTATCTGCAACCTCTGGCAACAGGCACTAATATGTGACCGAACTGGTGGCTTTTCAGCAAATAAGCCATCTGAAGATGAGGATTTGGATATCTTAGACTTTGATATGATAAGTTCATGGCCGGAATTTCATTGACATCTCAATTCACCTCAAAGGAATGCAGCACCAAAAGGAACCTCATCGTAATAAACTTGAAGAGACCGTCATCAGAAGCAAAGATAATTCAAATTTGCAAATTTTGTGAAAATTGATGAAGATCTACGAAAACATGGAGATCTGGCCTACAGAAGAGAATTCCTTCATGCTGTGGCATGAAAATGGGCCAAGGTTTTCATATTATGTCCCCTGAGCCGACTGTGTTTTCGCCCGGGCAAATAAATATTCCACAGAGACTCTTTTCATTCCTTTTCATTCTTCTTGCTCGCCGCAAGAGTCGATGTCGTGTATTTTTAATATGTGCCTTATGGATATGCGTTTAATGTAAATATCTTTTCTGTTATTTTTCTTCTTCTCATATATATATATAATACTAGTACTCTTGAAAGATACTAGTTAGCATTACCGAGTGATTAATGTTTTTCATAGCTTACAAAATCCGTGTATCCGTGATTTTACCATCAGATCTTTGATTTCTTGAATATGAACAGATATGCTGTAAACATGGTGTAGTTTATCTATTATTATTCATACTTGCTAATAAGAGTTTTTTTTTTATTCTATATTATTTTGTTATCTGTGACTATATTTTAAAATATAGTTCTTTTCATTGTATTTTCTATTTTCTTATTATTATTTCGCATCGCTAATACAGATATCTTTTGTAAATTTTGTAATACATATAGTTTATAAAAAAAAAAACTAGTAGCTTAACTTTTTTAATACTTACTGAAAACGCGGAAATGGAATATTTTTTGAATGAACACAAATCATTCACCAATTAGTGATTACATCGTTCCAATTTAGTTATTTTCTGCAAATGATTTTCTGTTTGAATAATATCATGTTTACTGCCATCTTTTTTTATAACAAGTACATTGCCGGTTAGTTCCTCAATCAGATAAGCAAATTGTACTTTTTTTGCGAAGACGATATTTTTGGAATCAACTTTTGTTTGTTGTGTATTATACCAAAATTGCTCTCAATCTTTGAGTTGCCTTTTTAGCTAGTACAAAAATGTTCTACATTTATTGTACTTTGTGTTTTATTTGACATGCATTATTTGTAGAAGTTAAATATAAATTAACAGGCTTGGATTGCAAATAACACCCTTTTGGTTTTATATCTTATGATTTTGGCTTACAAGGACTTGGTAGCCACCCTAAAAAATTTAGTGTTATGCTTTAAAAAACAATTAGTGTATTCGGTATATCTGGTGTTCTTTTTTTGTGGATCATACGAATAGCATCCTAATATATATATATATAAATATATAATATATAATTATATATAAATATTATATATTTAATTTGTATATTTATATATATATAATATACTATTATATATATTATATAATATATATATATATTATATACTATATTACTATATATAAATAAATATAGTATATATAATATATATACTACTCATATTATATATTATTTATTTATATTATAATATATTTATTATATATATATATATATAGTATATATTATATATATATTATATTATATATATATATATAGTTATAATATATATTATAAAATAATATAATATATATTTTATTATTATATATTATATTATAGTATATCTTGAATATAATAGTATATAAATATTATATATATAATATATATATTATATATATTTATCTCTATTATATATTATATCATATTATATAATATATATAATATTATTATTATATATATTATATTATTTATATATATATATTATATTTATTATATTATTATTCCTATATAAGTATTAATATTTATATATATATATATATATATATATATATATATATATATATATATATATTACAGCATCCTGTCAAACTGAGTTATCTCTTCCTCCAATCTTACCCAAAGAAATCGAAACAGCACTTACTCCTTACTTTACATTTACCCAGGTAATATATATGAGTATTCATCGCTGTTAGGTCAGATGCGAAATTTATTCTCTTTAAAATAAGATTACTATTACTAAAAATTAAAGATAGAAAGATAGAAATTTTATTTATATTTATGTAGTACCTAAAATTGTGCTTTAAATTGTTACCTCCTAAATCAGCGTTTCCCATACTTTTCTTTCTACGGAGCACTTCACAATTCACAATAGACATACGAAGCTTATATTTTAATTTGTGGTTTATTTGACTTAGACAAATGCTGATACTAAACTGCTTATTTGTGCAAAATCAATACAAATTCATTTAAAATAGTGAAAATATTTAAAATATTACTTATAAATACTAATAAAAATAAAAATAACCAGCCATGGTTTTTGGAAAGATAAAGTAACTTTTATATGGCATTGGTATTTGAGTCATTGAAACATACACTCTTTTTGAAATCTTGAAAATTATTTGAGAATTTAATCTCCATGTGTAGTATTGAGTCTCTTCATATAGTTTGTTTTTATTGTATCATAATATGAAAACTCTGCCACATAAATGTAAAAGTAAGTAAGTAACAAAAGTAAGCAGTGCTTGAGTAGCATATTTTTAACACACTGGTACTTTATTTTTGTTGTAAAACTAGTGTGGGTGCTGCGTTTTTTTCTGTTCCCACTGTTACTCATACGTTTCCTTTTCATGCCTCAGTCTTTTCTGCTTAAGTTATTGCTATTCTCTTGGCAATTTCACGTATCTTGTTCATTCCTAATACAGATTCCTTTGTGATATACACTTCAAACACTGTCAATGGTTCTGATCAAAATTCCGTTGGTTCTTGCTCAACGTTTTCTGCAACTAATCCAATCCCCTAAGGAAGAGAGTAACGTTTTGCTGGATCCCATCCCATGTTGGTATCACGGGGAACGAGGACTCCGATCGTCTGGCTAAGGAGTCCTCTGTCATGCAGTTCTCCTCCGTATACCTTCCATCAGCTTTACATCAGAACCACATTCCCCCGACTGACTTCCTTCCTCATGTTCGTCAGGGATTCAAGTTGTGCTGGCAGAGTCTTGGTAGACGAACACTAGAGGAGCAAAACTCCATACCATCAAGTCAATCATAGGGGGCTGGCCTTCTTCGTACAGCCTCAGCCGTCGCCGGGAGGTGGTGATGGCTCGTTTACGTATTGGCCATTCAGCCCTCACACACAGCCACTACATGTCGATGGACCCTCCGCCCGCTTGTCAGTTCTGCCGCCTCGTTACTCCCACTTCCGTTCGCCATATGTTCATTGACTGTACCGTCCTGACCATTTTCCTCAATAAGCACTTCCATTTTTTGCGTTCCGCATCACCTGAAGCCAAAATGTCTTACATCTTCTCGGATTCGCTTACTTTTATTCATACTTTCATATTTGCTTATTTACGTGACCTAACTCTTACATGAGATTTAACTGCCCTTTTGTTGAACATTCTTAGCGTTGTGTCTAGGAGCCTTCCCCGGAACAGGTTCGTTCCCGCAAGACCGCTCTCTCCGTGAGCTGTGCAATTCTGTACAAGCTCTCAAAAAAAAAATTATTATTATTATTTTATTATTATTATTATTATTATTATTATTATTATTATTATTATTATTATTATTATTATTAAATTTGGAGTATCAAAGATTGTTGCTTTCCATATGATATTGATTGTACCCTTATTAATTTGCTACAGTTACTTACAACTACTTACTTACATATATGCGTTCAACTTTTTTCTCATTTCTTCAAAGGGTAGAGATTTTTGGGCAGTGAAAACGAATGTGAATTTAAATATCGGAGGTGGACTTTAACATCACCAAAGTTTTAGTACGAAGATGATTTGCTTAATTAAATCTTCAAAATCATTTGTTAATCTTTGTTCTGTCTGAATAGTTGCCACTTACGTTGAAGAAAATGATAGGACAAAGAAAATGATAATAAAATTTTAAATTCGTTATTATTAAATATCTTGCTTTGCTTTGTGATGATTGGTGGCCTCGACTATCATCTTTATTGGAAAGCTGAAAAATGTGATGAGGAACCAAAGTTTGTAATTATTACATGACGTTTTTTGGTGTGCTAAGGTTTATAAAAATTTTTTTGGTGTAAATTGTTATAAAAAATTTAGTAAAATAATAGTTAGTGTGTTGAAAGGTGTGTTGCGGCCAGTAGTATGGAAGAGTAAACCAATCCAAGCCCATTTTGTTATAATTGGATCAGGAATCTACAGTATTTTAAGGTACTTATGCTTCAATTAAGGATGGTATGTACATTTGAAGTGAAGGGACATTGTGGACTGAACGATTTATATGTTTAATTTTTTCTTTATAAAGTTTTGAGTGATTGTGAAATAAGGAAAATGTGGTACAAGTGGAGCTAGTTTGGTGAATTTATATAGTAGTCAAAGGGAATGGCGATGCAACATAGTTTATTTCATAAGTAAACTTCTATAAGGAAAACGAGAATTTTCTTATGGTTTATGTAGGTAAAATGAAAGTGGTCAAATAATTTGTTTCGATGTGTAACTTGTTGCATACGCAAGGGATATCAATATTTGCTTCTGAATCACATCTTGTATGGAAAAATAAATAAATTTTAGATTGCTAGATGGAAATGTCCTACATTCTGCAATAGAAGGTACACGTATTCATATTTGGATAGTAACATCGATAAAAGTTAGAAGCTGTTAGTGTGTCAGATTTAATTGTTTGAAATTTATAATTTAAAAAAGTTTCACCCCCCCCCCCCCTGAAAATGAAGATTCTAAGGCGTGAGTCGGATGAGGTAGATTTTTTTTACAATTAATCAAGCTAGTGTAATGTTATGGGTGCAATTGGTATTTAGCTAATTATTTTGTTGTTTTTACTATTATAAAATTCAAGAGAGAGATTGAGCTTCTTGATGTCTGCCTCAATTTGCTAATTATTGTGGTTCGTATTATTTAGCTAATTATTTGGTTCGTGTTTATACTATTATTATTATTCATTATTAATTATATTATTTATCTATTTTAATTATTATTATTCATAATTTTTTCATAATTTTTATTTATAGGATACGATGCTTCAAAACAATGATGACACTGAAGATCCTTCAGCTTTAAACACAACTACCCTTCGAAGGAAATTACTATTTAGTGACGAACTTTCTTCAGTCCAACAGTTAGTATTAATAGATTCCTTTCAAATTTATTATTAATAACAAACAATATCATTGCTGATCATGGGCTATAAGTCAGGGTGTATAACAGGCGTTCCACACTTTCTAGGAAAGTCAGGCGAAAGCTCAGGAAAAAAAAAAAATTGTCAGGGAAAGTCAGGGAAACGTTTAAAATATGCTGAAAGTCGGAAATTCAAAAAATCGAGGGAAATTTTAAAATTCAAAACATAATGAGAATGATCCAGGACCAAATTACTATTTTTGATATATGTTTCTTTTCCTACTGACTGTTATAATTCAATGGTAATGAGAGATTGTATATTGATAAAGTGCAATGAAAAGGTATATGGGCTCGGAGGAATGATGCATTCCAGATACGAACTCTACTCTTATTCTGTTTCTTTCTCTTTTTTCAGTTCACTCATTAGTCTGACATATTCTTCCTATTCTGTTCGTAGACGTTGTTCCAAGTTCATCCTTCCGACGCACACTTAATTGAAGGTTGATGAGTGCCTATAAATTGTGAGTGTTTTCTATATGTTATAGAACATGTTATGATATTAACTTGGAGTTTAATCGCTTACGAATCTGTTAAATAATCAGTTTTTTCTTATCTGGAGGCATAGTATTCCTGATTACTTTTTGAAGTATTGGTTGTGCTTGGTTGTCATTATCTGAAGGTTGTGACGACAGGTGATTTGTTGATTTTTTGTTTCATTGGAAGGTTAGTTTATTATTTATTATTATATTTATTAAAATTACTTCAAGCAAAAAAAAGCTTAACTTACGACAAGTGGTTGGACGTCAGAACTGAACCGTTGCGTTCATTTCGTTATTATTCACAGAATTTAACACATGTCTCGTATTCTTAATATTGATGTGAAATTTCTAGTTAGAGTAGAATGTTCTCTGCATGATACCACAACTTAGCTTTTTCGCATAGATTCTACATGACAAAACGTTGAAATGCCAGAGCTGAATGCAACTTCTTCATGCACAGAGAAGATATTAGAAAAGAATGCCTTCTGAAGCTAAAGCCTGCCCAATGGCTCTCATCATTGGATCCTAGTACTAGTTTATTCAGTCAGCCAGACAAGGGAAACAAAGATCTTGATTTTATTGCTAGAAGGCATCGTATGACACACATAACCGAATCACAGATTCTGTTGCAGAGAAAGAAAAAGCACAATACACTTTACTTTGCAGTGAGCTCCATTCTAACCTTGATTAAAATTCAAAGTATTTAAAGAATAGTGATTGTCCTTCTAGAGACTTGATGAGTTTATCACCATTAGTTGTTTTTTTTTTCTTCTATGCGGAAGGATAGTATTTGTATGCAGAAATTGGTGGCAAATTATTTAAAAAAAAAAAAATTTTTTAGGGGACTGATATTCTTCTGCATGGAAATACGACAGCTAGAAAGGCAGGGTTTTCATGTTAATAAAGCATTTTAGAGTGGAGAATTCTAAGTCGAAGAACAGGATCTGATTCTCAGACAAGAACATGGCACAATGCTATAAGATCTCAAATGAACCCTCTGCGAGTACCGAGGTGACGAAATTAGTACGCGCAAGTAGCGTCGTGCGGTCAGTATTTTGCCCACGCCATCACTCTTCACACGTACTTCTTATTTATATTTGTTTAGACACTGTGTTTTAGGCTACGGAATATTTAATTCCAGATCCACTGTAAAGTTGATCTGATAGCATTAAAGTTTGTTTTTTTGTTTTTTTTAATTTTCGTGATTTTAAAAATATTTAAAATTGAATATTTTAGAGGTCGACCTTGTGGCCAGGATATTTGCTTTTTTATGCCCAATCAGCATACAATTTAAAAAATTTAAAATTAAGAAAAACTGATACGATAGAAATTTGTTTAAATTTGTCTGTTATATTCCTTAGATATGTACTAAATCAATTATTTATCATATTCATATAGCCCAACAAATTAGTTGAAACTATTTATAGTATTCAGATTTACCTCGCAAGTTACTCGTGCGTTAAATTTTGCCCCACGCCAGTTTAGTCCTCTTCGTAATTTTTTTATGTTGAACCATTGTTAGATTTGTGTAATATATTTCAACATGTCCGCTGAGGGAATAACCAATGGATACATTAAAAAAATTGACAACAAAAAAAAAGTTTGAGAATTTTTTTTTCTCCTAAAGAGGTAGTGTGGTCTCTATTTTAACCCACGACGTACTCGCGAGGGGAAAGTATTCAATAAAGTTCCTATCACGCAAAAAATCGTGACAAATTTTAAGCAGACTGCCCAGCTAGGATTATATTGTATCATTAAAGAAAACATCCTCCAAATAAGATCAAAGACAGAAAGAAAAAAGAACGTGAGATAAAAAAGTTGAGCGTGAGAAAGAAGATAACCAATTATCAATAGAATCAATAAACTACGTGGAAGAGCAAGAGAAAGATGTAGACTGAAGATTACGTAAGACAGAACGCTATAAAATCAAAAGATTCAAAGTGCTTGAGTGTTTAAGAACAAAGTTTGAAATCTAATCATTTTTTGCCATTTCTAGAATTTTTTTTGGTGATATATTTACATGGTTGGAGTCATAATTATTATCTGCATCTAATATTATTGAATTTAATAATATATATGTGAAACTTTTATAAGTATAAGATCATATATGTTTTTATTTGATTTATGCATTGTTTATGATATATATTATTATACTTTTGTTTTTTTACTTAAATTTAATAAGTGGCAAATAGAGAAAAAGGATTGGCTAATGAGGGTTTTTGAGATGGACACATAACGAGCCAAAATAAATGGGTACAAGTAGGCGCTACGACTATGGTGCTATTAGGCTGATTACTAAAAAAAAATATTTTTTTAAGATTCATATATTAGTGTGGCGCTCCACAGCAAAAAAAAACATGACTGAACAACTTTTTCTATAAAGTGTGACTGATTATTTAAGAACAGATTGTAAAAATAATATTTAGATTGTAAATCATAGAGTGAACCAGATCTAGAAAGTCCAGAGACCCGCTGGCAGCAACTGCATCGTTTAGGAAAATACTAGGCCGCTCTATTAATCATAGAACTACCTCTCTATTTGACAGATGTAACAATATAATAAAGATTTTGAAGTATCATTAGAAGTTCTTCATTCATTAAAGCCATACCTCTCTTTGGGAAAAGTGAAAAATTGACTCATTGTCTATATTATTTTACCAGTCTTCAACTAGACAAGTTTTATGTCACCTCTTTCGCAATTTTGGTATATTTTCTTTGATTAAAGGTTTTGCAATTGAAGCTTGTCTTTGGATGTTTTCTTCAAATGCTAAGCTTCCTGTAGATATTGAGTTCTGTTGCCACTTTAGCTGCAGTAGTTCTGCGTTGTTTGAGCATAATTCTTTGTTTGACTGTCCCTATCATCAGTGTTCATTTTTGGTCGATATTGTTCTTTGCCGATGAAAATTGTCATTGTGAAAACTGCTGGTCTACTAACTAACTAACATATTAACTTTCTGATATTTTAGAAAGATTGATAATTCACATATTTTACCTAAGTACCGTCTAATCTAACTGCTCTTGAAAGAAACATAATTAGCACACAGCCTAGTATAAAATAGACAAGGAAAATTGCATCTTTTGTTGTTCCAGTGTTGCATATTCTAATTAAATTAGTCCCTTTAACTTTAGGGTTTGCACTGTTAATGTAAACTATATATTCTTACAGACCAGTAAGTAACAACAAAGGAACTATATCTATATATTTCTTATCCGGAATATCGGAATTTGGCAATTGAGGCTGTGATATATATATATTATTATCCATAATATTAGGTACTATACTATATTAAATTATACTATAATATATATTTTATATATACTACTTAATATATATATATTCGATTCTATACTAATATATCTATATATTATATATATATATAGTATATACTTATATATAATCTATTATATAAATTTTTTTTTTTTCTATATTTCACTGTTTCTAGCCCCTTTAATCATGGACTTTAATTATTTTCGCAAATTAATTTATGAAAATTGTTGATAAAACATTTAAATGTTTTATAAATTTAGTTATTCATAACCGATTTCATTTTATTTTTATTTTTAATATTTTCTCAATAATTTTTCTTTTAATCTAAAACTATTGTGATAAAAAAGTATAAGTTAAAATTTTATATTTATCTTATCTAATTTATTTATTTTTAACACTTCTACATTCCTTTTTAAACATTTAAAAAATTCTTTTTTTTCATTGTAATCACCTGTAAGTCTAAAGCTAACAACCTTTCTTCTACTTCGCTTCCTTTGTTCATCTCTTCTCTGGCCTCTCTCCGTTGACCTGCTAGAAACATCCTCCTTGGCTTGGCGTTGAAACCCTACAAGTCTCTGTTTCTCTCATCTACGTCTACATTCTCATTCTCCCGGATTACTAATACCCTCGTTAATAGTATTTATAGTCTAATCTTATCATACTCTATATTATTATCTTTATTATCATTAACTATCCTATTACTATATTACTCTCTATATCTCTATCATCTTAATACTATTATCTTCATCTCTATACGTTTAAATTACCCTCCTCTAACGTCTATCTCTATCCTAGCTATTTCTCTCTTACTCATCTACATCTCTCTCTCTTCCTCTCTTCACCCTCATTCTCTTACATCGTAATATATATTCACACGTTTCTATTAATCAATCTGCACATGGACATCAAAAATTTATCAAGTCTCTCTCTAACTTACATCTATTCTCATAGTCTCTCGTACACAACATCCTTCTTTTAACGTGGCTTCTCTCCATCTCAACCTGCGGTCTCTCTCTCCTCTATTCCTCTCTCTCTCATCTTCTCCTCTCTCTTCTCCTCTCTCTCTCCTCTCTCTTCTCATCCCTCTATCTTCTCTGTTCTGTCAAGTCCAATTGGGTTACAGTGTAAACAATAAATTGACCACCTAAAATAGTAGGAGCATTAAAAAAACTTGAGTGGTCATCTTAGAGTGAGGTTAAAAGTTTTAGCCGATTCTCCGACTAATTTGTTAATTTTATCATCGCATTGTGTGTCAGCTACATTTTATTACTTATTTAATCTAAACTAGAAAAAAAAATCAGCGATACTCACAATGAAGAGAAAATTATTTTTTTTCTCTTTTAGTTGAGGTTTCCATCATTACTTTTTGAAAATATCTGTGGTCATTTTGACAAATCTTTTGCTTATGCCTCACATTTGGATCTCTTATGTTATAGTGACTGCGCGTGATAACGATTCTGTGAATGGGTTGGGGGAAGCCAGTTGCTTTTGGTTACATTTTTGTAAAACACAACAAATGACTTCTGATATAGGCTGATCTTTCAGATTAAATTTTAGTATTATGACCGTTCTTTAAATATGATCCTGCTAAAACCACATTTACATATACTAGTATATATTAAATAATACTACGTAAGTACTAATAATAATTAGATTATTTTATTGTTGATATAATTTAATTTACTTATTACATATACCTATAAGTGGTAATATATATATTAGTAGTATATAATACATAACAAAGCAATTTCTGTCTAAATCCAATAACGACAAATTCGGATATTCCTCCCACACCGCTTCATAAACTGTTAGTTGCCGAGTCGGGGAGCCCGTTTTAATTTGGAATGAAAAATCGATGTTGAACCGCACCACTCTGATTAGGAGCCCGGAGCGTTCTCTTATATTCTATTAAACAGGCGATTGGATCCCTGAGTCTCAAGGCGACTTAGAATACAAAGAAGGTGCTTTTACTGGAGTCGGAGCCTGTGTGTCAAGAGAGCGAACAAAAAAACAATATTAGAATAAGGGCCAAAAAGTTCTTTTGGCGCGGCAAAGTCTTCTGTGACGAATGAATCCATGATGATGCCAGTAGTGGCTAGTGTCTAGGATCATTATATACAATTTTATGTCAGATTATCCAGGTGTCTGATGCCAGTTTAAAAGCTCTACCCTATACCAGCGTATCATGTTGGCGGTTTTCCTTTAAAATTTATCTTCATCCGATGAATATTCAGTTTAAGTTTAGCCGCCCTGAATAATTAGCAATTTGTTTATAATATGATCCTTATCCACCTGTTATTGTGAATTTTGTTAAAAGTACGGATGGTTGTGGATTGAGGCCATAGGTATATATTATTTTTTTTATTTTGAATGGAATGCCTAACTATTCTTTCTTTACAAATAATTTCCTGCTGATACACAATTTCTCAAATATTTTTTAATATAGCGGTGGAACGGGAATATGGGATAACATTTTTTTTATCATGTGATTGCAGTTCACAGGTTCCTGTTGCCACGGATTCATTTTTATCTATCAAAACTCAAAAATTGATAAATCCCAGAGTTACATAGATAATAGTGGACACCAAAACATATTAATATTCACCAGATATGTGAAAGAAACTAACGGCTTTATTTCTTTTCTGCCTCCTAAATAAGATCATACGTTAAAGACCCCTAGTTAATTCAATGTGATATCAGCATAAAAACGAAGGATTCCCAGTCAAAATTATCCTAGTTGGATTCTTAGTGTTAATCTGATGTGACCTTACAAGTATAACGAAAACTCTCCCGTGTCGTCAATATTTGAGAATGTTAAGAGATAAAAACCCCCTAAAGTATTTATAGTCTAGTACGATAGGGTAGATGATCTCTAATTGAAGGTAATGTTTGTGAACAAAATATATCTGCGAAACTGAACCAATGTGTTACTGAAAATCGATCGTATAAAATAGTAAACTATCTGAATATCTTCAGATTGCTTGGCCTAAGGTGGTTTGTGTAAGTAATAAATATATGTAAAGCTTCTGTAAGAACCTGAAAGTGATATTTGAGGGAAGTAATGTGAATGAAATGGTAAGCACAATAAGTGGATTTGATGCACTTTCTCTTACCAATCCTAAAGGTGTCCATCACATGGATGTGGCTCCCAATTTTTCACTTGAGAATAGCAGTTCAGTAGATGCTTTCCTTTCGAAGAGTGTTACTTGCGTTTTTGATTACATATTATTAATTGATTATCTATTTATTCATGAGATTATTATTGTGAAACATAGACATGATTGACGATCATTCTCATATTGGGCCATACTTACAGATTGATTATTAATGAACCAAATTAATAACTGGCTCACAAAGCCATCATTCTAGTAAATAAACCACTATGATAATTTTGATTATAAAGATTGATTAATATTATATGTTACATGCAGATATCTTTCCCAACATTTAAAAATTATTATGTAGTTTTTAGGTTATGTTGCACAAAAGTTACTGATATAGTCATATTGACTCAATTTCTATAGGATTTTGCAATGACGTATAATGCACAGGCAAATGTGTGTACATAAATGTATATTTTTTAGACGGTGTAATAATTAATAATTATGAGTAATTTTAATATTTTACCTATCATTCAAACCGCACTCTCATAGATATAAATGTTACTATATAACAATCTCGATTATGTTATTATTATATTATTTATTAATTTTAATTATATAAAGTTATATTATCAATTAAAATTAGATTATTTGTTATATTTTATATATATATGGTAAATAAAAAAATAATCTATTCATATTGGGAGTGCGTGATTTCTCATCCAAAATATCTTCTTCTATCATCAATACGAATCACATCATCAATTTTCAGATACAGATCTTTAACCCGAATATCATGCGATCAATCACCCAATTTATCATATCAAAAGCTCATGACTGGTCATCATCCTATCATCATCAGTATTATTATATTATTATTATTATTTGTAATTATTATTATATGCGGTCGATAAAAAGCAACTATAGAAATTTAAATTAGATATTAAATATAAAGATTGGATTCACATATCCTCTGCAAAATAATAGTTAGATTAAGAAAATGTTATATATTATACTATATTATGAGAGATTTATATAATATATAATATATGAAGATAATATAAAGTTAAATAAAATATGTAAGTATAATATAAATAGGTATATACATATATACTAATTCATATTTATAGGTATATATATAGTATATATATTATACCCATATATATATATATATCGTAGTATATATTATGAAGTTCCCGTTTAGCTATATGGGATCCAGATCTAATAACAAAGCATAAGATAATAAACTATATTCATCATATTATGAATCTTTAAGTAAATGTAGAGGTCAGTAACATATGTTCACGATATAAAAGTGGACAATATTATTTATTATATGTCCTTTTGTGTACATTTGTAACATAGCTCGTTATAGCCAACTCAGAGTATAAAAATAGTACAGGCTAATAGTATATAGCTGAAACTATATTATATGTATTACAAAATATAGAATTACTATAAATATACTCTCTCTATATTAACTCCTAATGTATACGGATACTAATATAGTGGTGATTATTATATATAATACAAATAAAAATAGATATTTTGTCCATCCGAAATAAATCCATGTAATTTAAAATCATTAAATAACAAGTATGCTTCTTTTATTATGTGCCTTAGGCTAAGTCCATTCTTTTAAGCGAATAATATTACTCGAGAAAGTTAATTTATGGAACTCGCCCGCTAACATAAAGATTTAATCCCGTTAATGACCTATCTTAGGTTATATGTTGCTGTAGATGTTGAGGTTTTCTACGGAGAGTACACTTGCTTATACTAATTTGATTATAACGCACATATTACAAGGGCGAAAGGACCTTGGCAATGTGCGAATGTATTACGGGCTCCAGATTGTCTCCAGAGAATTGAAACCCTATGAAGGTCCCAGAAAGTTAGAATAAAAGGCAAAGATTTGACTCACAACATTTTTCCGTATAATTACTAAATTTAGGAAAAAAGCTTATTTCTATACAGTACTTACTAAAAAAATAAATCAAGTAAGGTGTCAACAAATTTAATCTCATCCATGAATTTGCTAGGAGAACATTTACTTTGCTCTACTCAGTTGTCTGAAATAAAGACAAGTGAAGTCCTTCACTATTGCACCATGCATATTTAAATTATCATATTTTGTCAATCAGTATACTAATTAACTTCACACATATCACCATATTTCCATAGCATTACCAAAACTAGCGCTATTTTACTAAGACTTCTCTTTGGATATAACTACTCGACCGTGAGACTAAGGCAAAATTAGTAACAGCAGGGCCGTAGCAAGAAGGTTCGAATTATCTCACCATTTATTCTAACCTAATATTTTACCTTATTAGCCTTAAGAGTAGTAAACGTTTAACAGAAGAAAAGCAGGGGTTGATAGGGGCTCAGAAAAAAATTATAACCTAAACCCATAACCCCGTTAACTTCTCAACCTCAAATATGATAAGATTTAACCTGCTACCGATTCTTTGAAACTAGCTAGCGACAGGGCATAATCTGACAGAGCGATGATGAAGTAAGCTCATAAACCCGATATTACGTAGAATGACGATATCTGCAAGCCAAAAATGCAGCGAACCCTGACACAGTTATCTCAGAGAAAAAAAGAGCTCGCCGACTGATCCGTGGGTTACGCGCGAATATATTTGGAGCTTCGTATCATAGCAAAATACACTGCGGATCTAAGAGCAAACTGACTTATAATACAAAGAGCAATGCGCCTGCCTTCAAATCTACCGTTGTGTATATGTAATCATTGTTATACAGATGGCAATGTTAAAAGGTGTAGTGTGTGTTTGGTGGTGTGTTCTTACTAATTGCATAATTATTAAATTAAAAATCTGAGTTAAAAGAGAAGAAGTGTGTGATTAGTATAATGTCTGGGCACGAAAGAATAGAAAAGTTTGATTAAACAACTGAAGGGGTGTTTTAAATACCAAAGTAACTTAGAGGATAGGTCTGTGGAATTAGTGAGAACCCGAAGGCCATTGATGAAACAGCGGTAAACGATGTATTTAATTTTCTTATCATTTTGATATAGACCACCAAAGAACACAAGGGGAAGTGGATATTAGTAGTCCAAGTTCTTATAGAACTTGAGGGCAAAAATTGATAGAGCATAAGAACAAGAGAAATCAATCAGCGTGAGAGTGTAAGAGATTTAGTTCAGGGATTTGATAGAGTGTGTAAGGTAGAGCTATGGTACTTGTAAAGAGAATGAATAAAAATTTACATAGAACAAATTAATTGGGAATCATGCAAATACTTGAAAATCAAAAAGAAAATTTATAAATAAGTACTGATAAGCAGTTAAAATAAATGCTTGTGGTTAACTTTGGTCTCCTCCTCAAGTCATCAACTTTGCATTAGAAACTTTTCTCCCTTTTACTCAAACTCAAGGGTGGAGTCATTAGCTTAATTGTCAGTGAATAGAAATAACGGCGGCAGTTAGGTGAATTAATGATAAATTAGGGAAAATGAGTAAAGAATAGAACAGAATCTTGAGGAACACCATTAAGTAGATGATAGATTTAAAAGATTTAAGGAACTACAAAGATTTTATAATTATTAATTATTGGTCACCTTTAATATTAGTAAATTGCAATATACTTACTCTTTGCTGTTGTATTATGGTCTAAATCTTCTGTAAAAGGATATTTGAAAAGCTTTTTATACTCCATTCGCCATTTCACAAACTATATTGACTAAGGACTAACATCCATTTTGCACTTGACCCATATGGATCAACCCGAAAGTTATCAAAAAATTGGAAAACAATAATTTTTATAAATCTATATTAAAAATTAGAAATTATAAAAACTATATGGAGTAGTAGATATATATATAAAAAAAAAAAAAATTTAAAGAGAGATTCACATCATATAAAAATATCACTCTCTCAAATTAGCCATGATTCCTGAACCTAGATTTAAACTAGAGCATATCATAAGAAAATTCGAGAAGCAATAGCAACTTAAAAGATGTAATGGGAAATTAAGTTGCCATTTAATTTCACGGGCTTTATATCTATCATAACTTATAACGAATATGTAAAAATGTCGTTTGTGACTACAATATCGGTATCAATGATACTTATTTGGACCCTTCACAATACATCCCTTCAATCACGTACTAAACTATATAGAAAGTCTCCTGTAATAATACCTTATTTTTACTTCAGATCAAAGTCAGTCAAATTTCATATAATCAGTAAATTATCACCACCACAGATAACATTATATTCTGACTGAGGAAAACTTTTTTCTGAATATATGAGAGCAAAACCTAAGGAAAAACAGGTAAGTGTGTATGATATGGCAAATGAATTGTAAGTATATGATAAATACAACATCGCGTACGTTAATGACTGGCGTCACCAACGAAAACGCTCAGTGCCTAAATAGGAGAATTTAAAATTTGTGGTGCACCTTCCAGAGAAGATGCCACAACACTATACGTATGAGTATCGTCAGTTAAAGGGGGTAAGTATGTGGAGGGTAAAATGGTATATCCTTTGGTCTTATGTATTTTTTGGTTAAAATAATATATTTAATAAATAATAATTCTAATAATGTATAAACAGATATATATATATATAACACTCACTAACGTACATACAATAAATCAGATATGTTAAGTACAAGTTACGATACATATGTTACGCGGCGCTACCTAGCTGCGCTGGTGGCAATCGTGCAATGTTGCAAATGTTGCTTCGCAATTATTATTTGCAACATTTGCAACCCTCCTAACGGTCTACTCCGTCTATATTGTATGAAATACTATTAGTGATTTATTGTATTAAACGCGTTTTTGGAATAGCCATTAGTTTTTTTATCTTAATTGACCTAACATTATTCTTTTATAGTGTTTTGGACAAATTATTATTTTGCCTTTATTAGGGTGTGGATATCGTCACACAACTGCGAATGAAAATATTTTGTCATTGTTGACAAGTTTGATCGGCCTGCAGGACCTATCACACTAACTTACACGCAGTTTAGAGATTCCAGAGTTTCTGAATTATTGTGGACACAACATTTTGGATTCACCTATGTATAAAACTTAAATCCTATCTGGCCACTAAACAATATGTTCGAGTCTCGCCCAAGCTTCATAAACAAAAAGGAATTTCCATCAATTATTTGTATATTGCCGTGTTAGCTTTATATTGAATAAGTACAAAGAGAGGAAATATTTCGTGTGGTGTCTCTTCAATTGACAGATTTAAGACTATAAATACAATAACTTAGGGTAATGCTCAACCGAAATCATCAAAATGAAAATATTTGAAAAATCTGACCAAAAGAACAAGTTTCAATTACTATCCAATTTCATAAACCATTTCAAGTAAGGAATAAAAATTGGAATCCATAAAAGAAAAACTGAATCTTCAATATATAATTTTTAGACTTTTACAGCGAATTTATTTATAGTCCTATACCTATAAAACCGCTAGATATCGAGGTAGTGAGGAGAATTTTATTGTGTGTGTCCATCACATGGATGTGGCTCCCAATTTTTCACTTGAGAATAGCAGTTCAGTAGATGCTTTCCTTCAAGAGGTATGGTTTTTATTTTTACATTATTAATTTATCATATTTTATTATAAGGAGAATTTTATTATTAGGATTTATTAATATTCTTTTTATTATCAATTAAATTTAATTATTATTATTATATTTCATAGTTTATTATGATATATTTTTCTTTAATATTATTAAAAGAAGGAATTTTATCCAGTAATTATTTTTACTCTTTTTTGCTAATATATTGAATGTATAATTTTTATAATTCTCTATCATATCCTTATTATTTATTTATTTTATTCTCTATTATTAATTCTTCTTATTTTCATTATTAATTATTACTATTACTTATTATTCTTTTGATACTATTATTTTTTTTATTATTATTATTCTTATCCTATTATTTTATTCTATTATTTACTTCTATCATAAATTATTGCTTCACTTTATTCTATCATTATTCTCTTCATTTCATCATTATTCTTCATTAGGGACACTCTCGTCACGATTTCTAGTATCGGTAATCAATAAATAGCTATTCGTTTTTAATTTTTCCCATTTCTTTATCATCTCTCCAAATCTTTTCAGCCTCCACGCAAGGTTGGAAAGGATCATACTTACTATTATTTATTAATACCGAAAAAAAAATTAAGAAACACTTTTTACATTTATCGGTCTAATCCTTTTTATTGTTTTTATCTGTTACCTATTACGGTTATCTCTCTATAAAGAATTCTTCTCTACTATTCCCTTTCAGCTATGCTGCAATCCCCCACCTGCTACTCTCTCTCAATGGTCCTCTCATCTCTCCCGCACCCGCTGTCGAATCCCATTTCTCGTCTGCTAGAACGGCACTTATCAATCAGTCCTCTGTACAACTGTAGGAGCTTTGTCCTTCGCTTGCGTCCCCTCCTCCTCCTCTCTTCATCTCATTCCCCTCCTAATAGACCAATACATAAAAACATCAAAAGTATTTTTAAGAGTGTCTCTCTCTCTCTCTGCCTCTTCTCTCTCGTTCTTATCAGCCAATCCCCCTCTCTGCCCCCTCCTCTAATCTAGCCCATCTCTCGTCCTGATAGTCTTCTCGTCGCATCTCTCTGCTATATCTCTGCGCTTTTTCCCTACATGCTCCATCATATCTTCCTCACTCTTCTTATTCCTCCTCTTACTCTCTGCGTACCTCTCATCACTACTGCATCAAATCTACTGCATTTCGGTCATTCTATTTCTTCATCTACTCCTCTCTCTTCTCTCTGTCAGCTCTCCTACGCTTGGCCTCTTCCCTCTCACGCATATTGCCCTCTCTCTCTCTCTCTCGGCTCGTCTCTACCTTCTGTACTGCGTCGCATTCACCTTCAATAGCGTGGAAACTCCACCAGCTCTCATCAACTCCATTCATCAAAAATGACTCATTGCGATCTCGATCTCTATCTCTCACTCTCCCTCTAGCATTTCTACTCTCACTCTCACTCTGACTCTCACATTCTCTTCAAACAATTTTCTTGCAACTTCTGTCTGCAATAGCGTGCATCGATTCGACTCGCTCTCCTCCTTACAACTATCGCGGATCAATGCTGCTCTCTCTTACCAGACAGTACAGAATCCTCTCCTTCTCAATCTTCCCCTCTCTCTCTCTCTCTCTCTCTCTCTCTCTCCTTCTCTCTCTCTCTCTCTCTCTCTCCTCTCTCTCTCTCTCTGCTTCGTCCTCCTGCGTGAAAACGTCTCTCTCTCTCTTTTTCCATATATATATTTAATCGGACAAAGTTACGCCATATATGTTCAACTGCCAATCATAATTAAATTATTAATCAAGCCCCTCACCTTGTTCCTGCCTTGGATCAAAGACCAAATACCAAAGAACGTACTGCGCGAGTTTCGTCATCGTTAAATTTTTATATTTAAGGAATTCAGTATTATATATAGGTATATGTAAACACCTCCATAAAAAATTATAAGGAACAGGGCTCTCGTCATATATAGGATACTAGTGAAAGCTAATGTTTTATTGCTATATATATAAAATCATAAATAACATTATTAGTAGTAAATATTTTATATGTTATTTTGATATATTTATATATATTTGAGAAATTATATATATTATATATACTATTTATATAATATATATATCTAAAGAGAAAAGTTATAATATATTATAATATTTATATTTAATAGATAATTATTCATTAAGGTGGGAATAGAATAATACTATGCTATTTTATTTATTTAGATAATAGTTTTTATTTATGAAAATATTTTCTAATACTGTAAATTAAATTTGGCTCATACTCTTATTACTTATTTATATTTATTCACTTATATATTTGATAAGTTAGTTAAAGGAAATCTTCACTATGTATATAAAATGTAAATCATAGTTACCTATATAAAAATCAATATAAAGTTAATGATAGCTATAATTAAATTATTATTGAGTTAATATATTTATTGCTTGAATATATGAGAAATTGGAGAAATATTATTTATATTATATATAGTATTATATTATTATATTCTTTTTCTATAGTATAATTATTTTATTATTTTTTTTTACAAACCAATATTGTTATTATTATATATTATAGGTAATATTGTGACAGAGTATCATAAATTAGTTCTTTCTCAACAAGCCTGTTATGTATTTAAAGACATATCTATAATTTAGAATATATTCACCTTCTACCAAATCTCATATAAAAATACAAAAATACAAAAAAAATATTGTAAACCAAAAAATATACTTTATTTTGAGTGGTGGAAGAGTAAAAACATCACCAATAAAAAACTCATTCATACAGTAAATAGAATTTATATTAAAAGATGACTAAGTATATATATGTAACTCATAACTTAACACAGATTTAAATGCATATTACAAAAATACAAACTGAGAGAGAAGTATGAGTATTAAAATAATTAAAATTATACCCATTATTAAACCCCCCCCAGCGAACAAACAAAAATAATGTTTCACAAAGTAGAAAAATAAGTACGCTTTACATACACAATTAATAATGAAACAATAAGTGGTATATCTTAAAAATTATGTTAGAATCTGCAAATGTCTATTAGAATCTTTTGTGCAGCACTGTGCCATGTTCAAAATGGAAAAAACATAGATAAAAGAAAATAAAGTTGATAAGAACGAGTATCGGGGTAATTTAATCCCAAGGTGCACTTTGCCTAAGTAATCTTAGCTGTATAAGAGAATAAAGTCCCAAACTAGCCGGATCAAGCTTCCCATTCTACCAATTTAAGCATCCCCTTGTCCAATCCTGCGGTTAGCATTGCATTGGAATCGTATTGATTATAATTATTGATAAAGTCTTGTGTTTAATCCTAACAGACTTTTTTTTTTTACCAATTAAAAAAATTAATAATAAAGGTATATAATTTTTAAAATTTTAAACAAGTCGTTATAAAATTATATTAAGAAAAAGAATAAAAGAATAGTTTAATAAATTTAATTCAAGTTTAGCATCAAAAATACATTTTAAATCCAAAATTTTGCTAAAAAAAAAATTTTTTTTTTTTTTTTTTTTTTGAAAAATAAAAAAAAAACCAAATTTTTTTCTTAAATTCTAGACAGGGAAGCAAAAAAAAAAAATATTAGTCATTAATATTCACATTATGTATGTCACTCGAGTTTCCTATCCATCTTCCTCCATAACGTAAATCGAAATGATATATTTTCAATGCTACAGTGCATTTATTTTGTCCATACTCTTCAAATTTCAAAATTAAACGTACTTTTCAACTGAAAATTATTTCATTCAAGCTAATCACAAAAAAAAAAAAATACATAAAAAAAATAATGAAGAAACGATTTACATAGAGAGTTCCGCTTGTAGATGATGTAACTAAAATATTTGGACAATCTTTTATTACTCGAATGCTATAACAAATAAAAAAAATAGAATGAATTTCGTAAGAATGGAATAATTCTAAAAATTTGTCTAGTAAAATTAAAGAATTTAGCACATTACACATAATAATAAATATATTATATAGTATATATTATATATATATAATTATATGTATATATTATAATTATATATATTATATATATATATATATATAGTAATAATATTAATAATATATATATATATATATATATATACTACTTAATATAACTATATATTAATTTATATTAATTAATATAATATATATAATATTATTAACAAGATAATTCTATATGAATTTTGCATGCAAATGTATTTTGATATTATGGTGAATATGCATTATGTAACATATATTAAATATATTTAATTAATTAGTTACTTATATTGTATTATCATTATTTTAAAATTTTATCATATTATTTATATTATTATTTCTAATTCACTTTAATTATTTCTTTATATTTATATATGTTAATTCAATTATAATTAATACTATATTATCATTTCTTTAAAATTAGTATTAGTATATTATGATACTAAAGAAAGAAAATGTATATAAACCTAAAATTAGTGAAATATTATTATTAATTATTATTATTATTTAATAATAAAATGCAACTCTCTCAAACTGTAACAGAGTAAGAAACTATCGTAATGAGTGTTAATGAAATATGAGTAACATAAATAATATATAATATTCAGTTAACCAAAGTTTATTAAAAAACCTGATAATATAAAAAAAATCACAAGTTATAACCCTTACTTATCTTATTATTAATATCCACTCTAAAAAAGGATCTATATTATCCTCAGTTTCGCAGAAGCACGCCTTAGCCGCATCAAAATTATATCTCTATAAAGTCAACTTATCATATTATTCAGTTAATAAATAAACAATGTGTGATTGAGAAATGGAATGATCTTTGAAAACTTAGTAAGCTGAGAAAAAAATCATATTTCTTAATCATAGCTTGATATTGAAAATTTAGTTTCTTTATATTTAGGCCTACAATGTAAAGAATTTTCTTCTCTTAGATAAAGATAACATATAAATAACAAAGAAGTACTTTTTCAGGTATTAATACATGAAAAAATATAATGAAGCTAATAGTTAAACAAATAACATTTGAGCATAATGATAGTCAAATGGGGTCTAGAGTTCAAGCTTGATATACTAGTACTAAGAAATAATAAAAAAATCAACCAGTGTTCCTTAACACAAAATACAGTTATAAATTAGAATCTGAATAAATAAAAAGTCTTATACCCGTATACAATACTATATAATATACGATACCGGTCATAAAACCAAAATAATTTTGAATCATGTTATGTATTTAAGGACCCTCTGCTTTATCGTATTTTTCAATAGCAATTATTTTTTAAATATAAAACAAATAATCATAAATTAGTTATCATATATTGTTTTCAAATTCAAAGACTTAAGTTGTAACTTCTTTGCTAGAGAATAATCAATTAATAAAATGGAATTTTTTTTTATTCTATTTTTTACCCATTAATAAATAAATTATTTATATTGTTTATAGATAAAAAACATAATATATTAAGATAATGATACTTTAGTTATATATATTCCAATAAAATAAACACTAATACTAATTAAATTGAAGTGAAAATTCCCTCTACAAATCAATAGAACAAATCAAACACTGATAAAAATTTGGTATTAATAACCAATTGAAAAGAGAGAGAGAAGGAAGTGTAGAGAGAGATATATTTGAAGACAAATGAAGCAGAAGAGTAGACAAAAGACAGCGAGATAGGTTTAGGCCCAGGAGACGAGATACATGAAATTTATATTGAAATCAGAAAAATAAAGATGAAAGATCGTATTATTATACAGGAAGAAATATGGAATTATTTATGACTTGAGAACGAATTTTGCTAACGAGAGACATGGGATTAAACAGAGAAAAAGAAAGTTGATTGTAAAGAGTTCTAATATTTAAAAAACATAAAAAAATTACTTTGTGAGAATATTAGAAAAGAATTGCAAAAGATTCACCAAAGTGCTGAAGAGAAGAAGATAAAAAAAGATATACATGCGAGACCGAGAGGGCGAGGGAATGGCTTTTTCCTGATAAGAGAAGGATCGGAAAAATGAAAGATGAAGAAGAAAGAGAGAAGAGAGACCGAAATTAGAATAGTGTTAGGAGGTAGAGGTTAGATTAAGAGGGTGAAGAGATGAGGAATGAGAAGAGAAGATTGATAGGCAATAAAATATATGACGAATTGCGAAAAATAAGACGCACCGCTGCTGGAGTGTATTGGAAAAAGAAGAAATATATAAGGAAGATGATATACTAGATAGAGATGAGATATATACTAGATATGAATAGAGAAGATAATATAGAGTAGAGATAAGATAGATAGAGAGAAGAGAGAGCGAGAACGATTAGAAGTAAGAGTACTACTATAGTATAGAGGAGATATAGAGTAACTTAGAGAATGATAGAGTAAGAGATATGAAAGATATAGACTATGAGAGATAGATCATGAGACAGAGTAATAGGTATAAAGGTAATATTTTGACTTTTTTCGAGAAAGAAGAAAGATACACTGGAGAATATGCGAGAGAGAAGAGTCTTCACCATTTCTTCTTTAATTATTTGTGCTCTATTTTTGTAGTATACAAATGTCTCAAACATTTTATCAGTATAAGTTCATTAAATGATTTTTCTCATAGAATCCCATTTTTAACTGATGAGTCCCAGTAAATGGCATAACTATAAATAATAATTTGGATAAGTTTGGATAGTTGTATATTTCATATTTATACACTTAAAGTATATAAGAATGTAGAAAGAATTAATAATGTAATTTAATCAATTGTAATGGTTTGATCGAAATCATAGTAAGTACTAATATTTTTTTTTGTGTGAGGTATATATATATAGGTAGTATAATTGAATTTAGTGTAGTGAATTATGAAGTATAATTATAATAGTGAAAAAGAAATTGAAACTTCAGTACAGTGAATGTGTATTGGAAAAATAGCAAAATAAATAATTAAAAATCTATAACGTAAGTGTGAAATATATTTCACTTAGGAATGTAGATAATAGTAGTTCACAAAGAGGATAAATTGTAAGTTTACAAAGTGGGGAGCTTATTATAGTAGTTATATAGTAGTAGTAAGATGAAAAATAATTGATATATAAATATGATAGATATATCTGTGTCATAAGCTCTGTCTTAGAAGGAGCGTCAATACTATAATCACAGATAGACATCAAAAACAATTACAAAACAGCTATCGCAGAGAAAAGAATACAATGTCTGTGAAACTCTATTCTGCCAATTTTTACGTGCGAATGAAATGTGAGAGCAAGAGAGAAGAGGAAAAAAAATACAGAGAAGAGAGCGTCGTTATAAATATATAATTATAATAGATAAATCTCAGTATATGAAAATATATAATGCTCAGAGAACGTGACAAGTAACTTTCAGCGAAAAGAATAGCAGTTTCTCGATATGTCCATACGAGTGAATTGAGTACTGTAATGAGTTTGGGTGTGATATGAGATACATGAGAGGTAACAAAATGAATAAAAAAATAAAAGGCCAATATCTATTAGGTGAGGAAGGGGCCCCATGAGTAGAGTATAAGAATAGTGAGGAGAAGGGACCTATTTGTAGATGACCTTATTTGATTTTGGTAGGGAGGCTGGGGTAAGCTTTGTTTAAAAATAAATTAGCGTACATACCGCAGAAATGTTGGCGGTAGAGGCTTCTGAGTTGAATGATCTATTTGCCTCAAATATTATTTTTGTCTTAACTAACATTGCACATTTACCCCCTATATAAAGGTCGGCAGTTGTGATTAGCGCTCACCATGGGTCAGTGGAATTCGGGTCTGTCGCCATCTCGGGGAACTTACGGGTAGGACTAATTCCCCCGCTCTTTGGGTATTGGGTGTCGGCGGGGGTTCCTTCGCCGCTCCCCTACGGGTTATGGAAACGTCCCGCCCCTGTGTTCCCCGTCGAGCGTTCGGAGCCCCCTAATGCCTGTTTCAATAACCGTTACAAATAAATTATATAGTGCTATACTATGTCCCAGGCACCTCCCCCCAAAAAATAGCCAATTTATTATGTTAATTTTTTTTTTGATTTTTTGTTGACTTGATTCCTAACCAAAAAATTTTACAAGGATTCCAAAAAATGAGAGTTTTCATCTCTTGCCGTAAGCGTTTGTGAGAGCTCTTTCGCAACCCGGTAGTATCTTATGTATAGTTTTTTTTTACATTTTTTCCTCGGGTAAAATTGCCAGGATTCCGACAATGTATTCCTTTTTCCGGGAGGTAGCTGTAGTAGTTTTGAGATTATGCGATTGTGTTGCTCTCTAGAGGGCGTGGGCCTAGATCATATGAGATATATATATTAGTTCGATATATATATATACCGTAAGTTATATATATATCATGGCAGTAATAAGTATATATAGTGTCCGGCTGTGTGAGTGAGTAAGTATATTATATATATAGTTAGATGATATGTAGCGTATTTATAAGTAGTAGAATAATACATGTCAGTTGTATCTGATATAGTATATAAGTGAAAGTAAGCTCGTGAGGGGGTAAAGGGTAGGCCATATTTATATTAAAGATGTGCCAATACCAGAAAAGATTATAATTAGTCCATCTGTCACAATTGTGACCAGTATTTCTTTAATGGATGTAGAATGATTGGTCAGATCATGTAAATTCGAGCCAATTTAGCTGACCAGTTGTCCCCTAATCATTTTCCGTTTTTAATCTATAAGTAACAATAATAATTTTTAATAATCCGGGTAGAGTTCTATATATAAAAAATATGAGCCTAGTATTATGAATAACAAATATTTTGTGGCCCGATGGTAATATACTACATGACAAAAAAAAACTAACTTACTTTCTACACATCCAAGTTGGAACATGTTGTACATTGTTATCACCGCGGTGGATGACGTCATCCTTTACCAAATCGAGTAGAAAAATTTACTCTCACTTTGTCTTTATTATGTATGTATATGTAAAAATATGTATTTATATGTAAAAATACTACTGCCCATATGTATAGCGAACATAGTGAAGGGTCGAGCTGTTATATAATACATCTCGATTTTGGGTACTTGTGGTACCCAAAGTCATTACAATTGGTACTTAGCCAATCTCTTGTTAAAAGGATTTTCGCTTCAAGATCTTATTTTAGTACTTCGAAGAAATTGTTGTTTTTGCTTACTTTATTTAGAAATTTTAACTTCATTATGTTTGTAGAGGGTATACTGAATTTGCGAATTCGAACATCAAATTTACATTAAAAATATTTAGTTTTATTAACGAAAATAATCAACTGAGAGAAAAGGAGCAATCGATTTTAGCTCAAAACTTGAAGCGCGCTTCTTAACATGTTATAGAAGCGAGTAGGATAAAGTAACACCCCCTTTTAAGTGGGTGGTAGACACCGTCAGTATTTTCAAGACTCTCATGGCGTTTATTTATTCATGTAAAAATCCCGTGAGCGGTAGGACTGTGGTGAAGATCACTGGAGAAATGTTGTTCAACTGCAACCCACTAAAAAAATGGGGGGTGTATATGTTTGAGGAGGGGGCCTGTTCACTAGATTTAATGGCTAAATTCCCCTCTCACATTTTCTTGCGCTGTATTTGAACATGCTCAAAGAGCTGATGTGTATGCGTGTACCAGAAGAACTTATCGAGTGAGGAAGAAGTGTAAAATATCATATATACATTGTGTTGGGTAGATAAGTATATATTGTATAGCTATATATATAAAATATATAATAGTGAGAGAGTATATATGATATGTATAATATAAGATATATAAGGTGAATAGTAGTAGAGGTAGTGATTGAGATAGTGAGTTAGGTTGAACTTTATGTAGATCGGGTGGCTATAGTGATATATGATATATAGGTATTTTTATGTGGTATGTATGTATATATTATAGGGAATTTATATATAATAATAATAGCCTACTTAGTATTTTAGCTTTATATATATATAATTATAGTGTATATATACTAATATATATATATGAGTCTATATATAGTGAGTAGGTAGAATATATAGTACCCTCCCTATTCATAATTAAGAAAGGATTAGCCATAGTTAAGCTGAATAATACTTAACACATAGTTAATAGGTGTGATGAGGAATCCGATTTTTGCTGCAAGAATAGTCGAGACGTATTGAGTAAAGTTTATGCCCATTCACCGGTGCTAACCTTATAATCTCTATCTATGTCCACCCCCAAAGTTTTGTCAGGAGAATCTTTATTAAATTTTTCCTGCGCTGAAGATATGCATAGACATATGGAGCTATATTCTATCAAAGTTTGGAAGCAATCCGCACATAGTTTGGCTAATTATAAACACAAGCATATTAACATCAATTAATGTAGGAGCTTTCCATATTTGTGAACTAAATTGCATTTTTGAAAGTTTACTACTGTGTGTCGCTCTATATAACCTATCAGTGCTTGTAGTGGTTGGGCAGGGTGGGCGGTGGGAAGGCTGTAATGGTGATCGCGCGGGCAGAGAGAGTTTAAATGGTACTCTTCATATATCAATCTTTGATTTGTATAAGTTTCCTTGACCTTTTTTGAGTGGAAAGGTCAACTATATAGGTCATGTTTGACCTCTTGCTTTTTCAACTTTCGTGATTCCAATGTTGATGCAAGAAAAATGCCGATTCTGCCGATTCCAATTCGACGGTTGAGGTAAATTCGTGTCTCATGTTGTGTAATGATAACTTTCTGTGAGGTCTTTGTGGGTAAATATATTTCAAATTAATTATTTATTCCTAATAATGGGAAAATTATTGATTAATTTCGCTGACAAATGAGCAGGCAAAGAAAGAAGTATGTCGTGTATCATAACATGGTGAGGAAATGGGCGAGGTCCAGTACACCGCCATTAGCTTGTTAAGACTAATTTTGCGCTGAAACAGAACTACGATATTTTGGGATATAATGTACGGTATTTATGTGGGTTACATAGTGTTTGGTATATTTCAGCTAGCCTTTTTATAGTTACTATTTCATAATTTTTTTAAAAAACCGATCAAATTAATTTCTCTAGGTGTTTGTTCTATAAAAAATCTCATGAAAACATTAAAGCTTTCTCGTTTCACATAAAGAGAGCGGATCGTCAATCGGGACGGCATTTCTTGTCCTATAGAAATGAGATACCTAGAGACCTTGCTGAAGGACCCAACTGCTTAGAAGACCGTGCTCTCTTCACGTGTGTTGTCAAATTTGGCGCGGAGTTCCAAACGGTACAGAACTTCATCTAACAAATCATATTAAACTTATGTAACCAGTATTGAAACAGTTGAGGTATGATTAATTCGGACGAACAGGCTACTTAAAGTTTGCTTCAATCCCTTCCATCTATCTCTAGGACAGCACTCTTAGACAGTGGTTTCACCTACGGTAGGCTTCCCACTGTACGCCTTTTTTTTATTGGTACTGAAAGGGTAACATAATTTTCCATCCGACAAGGTTTAATTTTTTAATTTCTCTAGTAGAAATTTGTGGTAAAGTGAAATGGCCTTCTGGACTGTTAGGTTTCCCCCTTTTTTAATAGTGTTATCACTACCCTTCTTCCCCTTTTTCACGAAATTTAGAACACCCAGTTTTTATTTTTATTTTGTGATTAAATTGAACTTTTCTGTTGGCAGTGGGAGTGTTGGTTGAAGAGTCGACAAAGTCGATCTCTAGGACTTTGGACGTCCTTTTTGGTTACAGAAAAAGAATGTCGAAAGGATAACTTTCACAACCCACAAGTCTTTCATCAATATTCCTTCGTTCCTTAGATTTTTAGGTTCCTTAAAGAGACTTGAGATTTGTATCTTAAAAATAGCCCACGTTTTGTAACATACTGATTTCCACTCACAAAGTTGTTGAAACAAGTTCGGCGCCTTCACGAGTTCAAAGTCCGAACCTCTTATTTCGTTTTAATCATTCGCGATTTATGTTTGCGTTCCAGTTGTTGTGCTACTATAATAAAAATAATGCTATCGAAGGCGTGCTTAGATTTTTGACTTTTCTATCGATTCTAACTCTCTAACTATCTTTTCGAAGTACCAATTTAACCATCACACACAGTCAAACTCTCCAATTTAATTAAATCAATATTGTCAGATACACATTAACAACTATAATCAATATCATCGAGACACGCGATGTGTCGTAAAGCTACCTTTTTTTGTCTCTTATTATCTTCCCCACATATAATCTCTGAGTTTGAGTGATAAAATCAATTCTATCCACAACAACAAAGATATAAACATAAGCTAATATTATGCTTGTGT
Organism: Trachelipus rathkii; assembly: GCA_015478945.1. Classification (NCBI taxonomy): domain Eukaryota; kingdom Metazoa; phylum Arthropoda; class Malacostraca; order Isopoda; family Trachelipodidae; genus Trachelipus; species Trachelipus rathkii. The sequence goes on from JABUQX010008497.1 coordinate 89,263, forward strand.
AATCGAATAATCTTCTGTATGAAATTTACAATTGGATTTCTGCGCCATTCATATCGAATAATTATGTTATGATCTAATAACGGACTCTATTGAATATTTTTAAATACGAACTCCAATCGATCCATTAGTGATATAAAATCCAGGAGAGACTGTCGTATATATAATACTGTCTGAGTGTTTATCTCTTGGTAAGTCGTATGCTATTTAGTTTTCCTAGCAAGTTCGGTTAAGAGTGAGTCCGAGTATCTTGTATATTATTCATGTGCTAGTGATGCATCGGATTAGATGAAAGTCGGAGGTCAGAGAGTCTCGGAATTTCCGTGATATGCTATGAAGGGCCTGAAGACGTGGAGTCCGGTAGTTATCTCACTTATAAAAATATCCTACTTATAAGAACATACTCATTGATGAATTGATATTTAATTATTTTACTTATTTATAGTTGATGTATTATTAGTTAATTACTTACTGCCCTGGGAAAGTATTGTCATCAACGACGATGTCATGACAATGCATTGAGTTACTCTGATGAATAATTTAATTATGGAAAACGCACATTTAATAGTATTAAGTAAGTCTAACAAAGAAAAGTTTTTCATTGCTTTTCTGCCTTCATGTTTTATTAAATCAATATTTTGATTTACTCAATGTATTTTTATTAGCGTTACATGTCTTTACATAAGACTCCATGTAGATGCTTTTCATACTATCATGTTATTATTATTATTTATTAAAATTCAGTTGACTTATCTACTTAAATACCCTTCCATATTATACTTCTATAAGACTCGTTACAAAGATATTAAAGCGTCAAAGTGTTAGATTTTATAAATTAATAGATGAGTGCTACCTTGTATATGGGATATTGGTGAAACAAAAATTAATAAGATCAAATACATATCGTAGAGAAATAAATCAGATATTGCATCGCTTAAATTATTTACTGTTGTTAGTATTAGCTTGTTTCTAGTTCTTTCAATCGTGGAATTCAAAAAGTTGTCTATTCACCTAAATCGTGAGGATGTCTTACTAAAAATTTGGAAACTGACCACATTGTAATTGACCATCAACTTTTGCCTGCAAATAGCCAGTAGGTACTATATGATTTTAACTCTGTAATATCTAGAAAAGAATATACTAGCAACGATCGATGTAATTTGGCCCGTATAAATTGATATAACGAAGGAAAACTGCAATTTTAGATAATATTACCGTTACTAATGTAGCCACAAACGATTTTAAAGGTCTCTGACAGCTGTTTCTCCTTTCAAGGTCAAGCTTGTTTAAAATATCATCAATATTGTTCATTCATAATGTGTCAGCATTACCAACTGGTTAAATGCTATCCTATAGTATAAACGCCTCCTTTTCGAAGAAGCAATGGCTAACATTAATGAACATGTCAACCATCGACAGATTTCTATTCGTCTAATAGAAACTATCGTTTATTAAAATTATCATCGGCTTTCAACAATAATTCATCAGTGCCACAATTTAGTCGTCTTAGTTATTGTCAAGTTAGGATATAAATTTTTCATTCGTCTAGGCAAAATCCTATCCAAGTGGCATAATTTTTTCATCTCCGAGTGTTCAAATAGTAGCATAATTTTTTCACCTTCCAGTCATTTTTTTATCCCACTGGCAAAATTTTGTCGTTCTTATCTCTTGATTCAAAGTGATTTCAAAGTTTGAATCTCTTACACATTATTAGAATTCGTTGCTATTCGGCTGTAGGTTTAATCAATAAATCTACATTTTTACGTCGTCTCACTACTCCTCCCATACTTGGTTGTGATAACAATTTTTCTCAAATTATACTACTAGTATTGTAGTTAAAGTCACAATTCCCTTTGAACGCGCCGTTACTTATCGATTCATGAGAGCTCGCAGTGGTCTAGATATTAGGAAACATGCGTTTGATGGATGAAACCAGAACCCACAGTTGGGTCAAAACCTTGATTATCTGTGATGTCTGCACCATGGATTAATGTCACGATAAGCAAAAAAATACTAACGACATACTTTGATTCTGCATATCCATGTACATTGTTAATACCTATCTTACATGCTAATATCTACCAATTAAACTATTGGTTATCTATAGTTATCGTATCTAATATGTGTAAGTTTTCTTACATCTATTATAAAAAAAAATAGAGTAATAGAATTTGGCTCAATATAAGGGAGTATTATATTTTCATTGTATATATCAACAGTCCAGCCTCCAGATACAAAATGTGCATATACAAGAAAGTGAGTCATAAACCGCGCGTCTTTGTCTATCACATTCTCCCTAACATCAGACTTAAATTTAGTGTGCCGCCCCGCAACAGGACTTCTGTTGAGATCCTGTCCCCATAATGCGGGCGCGCTCTGCGTTGACTTGACTGCTAGATCCGCAATTTCTCCTTTGTGTGTCGGCATAGTCATTCGTTTTTTCTAATTTCCATTTCTATTGTCCTTACAAAACAATACGTCCTATGTACTGTTTGGTCGATCTGGAACAATCTCTGGACCGAAACTTAAAACTCATTAAGTTGAGAAAATAGTGTAGTAGAGAAGCCATATTTAGAGCTCATTTAATACAGTTAAGGGAAAATGTCTGTAAACGAGAAAAGATATGAGTATTTAAGATCCTACAGTGCGCTCAGGCATCTACGTTTTATAAACACTCTCGTCAAGACTCCACTAGGTCTATAAGTACGAGCTGAGCGCAGTCAAAGAGAATAAGCCTTCTCAAATTTCTTGGACGCATTAAACGCTGCAACAACCAGAAAACAAACACACAATACCAATGAAAAGAAGGAAAGTGGAAAACATTGAAATGAAAGTTACTTTGAAAACTTTTTATCATTTATCAGATTTCTGGAAAAAAACTTAGTGAAAATAAGGAAAAAGAGAGAGTAAGAGGAAACAGACTTTCTCAACAAAACGCTGATCTTCGAAAAGAGGAGTCATTTAGCGAAGAGGACTCATTTCATGACAAAGATCCTATCACTACTTTCTTGCATTCTGAATTGCTGAAAGGATACGTTTCAATCGTTATCCAATTATATATTTCCTATCGCAGACAGCGAACCATGTGCAGAAAACTATATTAGTCTTATCCACAGCTAAAGTAAGAATTAAGTTATGAGTACTACTATTATAAAAATTGGTTTACGAGACCATACCGATAATAACTCCCTGTCTCCCGTCTATGATAGAACGAGGTGTTATCAGTAGCAAATATCAAGTCATACTTAATATAGATGAACTATAATAACCTACTTCTTACAAAGTAATGAAATAAATAATTTATAGTGAAAAGAAAGGAAAACTAAGTCGCCGTAATACACAATAGTAATATAATATTGAATAATATATAACCAGTATTCACGCGTCCTTCAAATGAAATAAGAAATAAGATTTTTATGTATTAATAAGAAATATGGCGATGTTTCCTATTATATAACTTCAGCTGTTATTCTTAATAATTCTACAATAAAGCCTATAAAGGTTACGTTCGATA
>JABUQX010008498.1:0-2500 GCA_015478945.1 Trachelipus rathkii
ATAGTGATGCGTGTGTAAGAATAAATGGTGTCAATGGTGATTGGTTTAGGATTAACACGGAGTAAGACAGGGTTGTGTTATGTCTCCTTTGGTTATTCATTTGTATATGAATGGGGTTATGAAAGAATTCGAGGTGGGGATGGGGCAGGAAATGGTGTTAGAATGGTGGAGAATGGAGATGAGTGGGAGGGTGCCCTACCTATTATATGCGGATGATTTGTTTTGTGTGGCGAATCTGAAGAAAGTATGAGAGGATTGGTAGAGAGGTTTGGCAAGGTGTGTTAAAGGAGGGGCTTGAAAATAAAGTAGATAGAAGTAAGGTTATGGTTGTGAGTGAGGAACACTCCTCAGTGTGAAGCTATGTTAGATGGTGAGCAGCTGGAACAAGTGCCTGATTTTAAATATTTAGGGTAATATGTTGGATGAGAAGGGAACGGACGATGCAGATGTAGTAGGAAAGTTGTGAATGGTAGGAAGGTGGCTGGTGCAATTAAATCCTTGGTGAATGTAAAGGGACTAAGTCTTGAGTGTGCTAGGGTTTTCCATGAGGGTATGTTGTTACTGTGTTATGTATAGTAGTGAGACTTATGGTCTGGAATAAGAAGTATAGACCTAAAGTTCAATGTGTTCGATGGACAATCTTAGGGGTGTGGCTAGGTGTGAGAAGAATTGATAAGAGGAATGAACGTAATAGAGAGTGGTGTGGTGTGAAAGAAAGAGGTAAATGAGAGAATAAAATGAAAGTACGTTGAATGGTTGGTCATATGGAAAGGATGAATGAATGTCAGTTGGTTAAGCGGTTGTATAGTGGCGAGTGGTGTTGGAAACCCGACCGGCGGGGAGACTCGAAGAAAAAGTGGATGAGTCAGTAAAGGAATGTTTAAAGGAGAGAAATGTGAGTTTGGTAGAGGCGAGAAGAAAGGTGTATACAGGAGTGAATGGCGGGGGATTGTGAGGGGTATGGTTGTGGCCCACCTGGGCCAGGGATGAACCCTACACTTGACGACTTACCATAGTGTGAGGGTCCATCGCTGTCCCATGAAGTTTTAGGGTGGATTTTCTGACTGCGATGGGTTCCCACTATTAATGGTAATGAGGGGGCGGTAAGGCTGGGCTTTCTTTTCGACTTGTGTCATGTTCTTCTAACTGCTTTTCTTTTCCGATGAATGCGCGCACCTTACTCCCATTTTGGGAAATATAAGAAAAATGACGAAGACGACGAAATTCAAACCATATCATATATATATATATATATATATATATATATATATATATATATATATATATATATATATATATATAATATATATATATATATATATATAATATATACATATATATATATATATATATATATATTATATATATATATCTTTTGAACAAATCGAACATTAAACAAATATGGGGAGTTTGATTTTAATTTTAATATACAATATATATATATATAAATATATATTATATATATTATATATATATTATATATATATATATAATATATATATATATATATATAATATTATATATATATATATATAGGCTTATAATGTATTTCATTAACAGCAAAATATAATTTTTTAAATCAGATATCTCAAAAACTACAATAGCTAATATGGAAAAGTAATACATTGTTGGAATGCTGGTCCAATTTTAGAGCGGAAAATGTAAAAAAAAAAATTTATCTCAAAAACTACAATAGCTACAGCAAAGGAATACATTTTTGGAATCCTTGTAAAAATTTAGTTAGGAAACGTAAAAAAAAAAAATAATAAAATAAATAAATAATAAATATGGCTATTTTTTTTTTTTAAGGAGCAGGGGACATAATATATATATATTATATATATAATATATATTATATATTAATATATATATATATATTTTATTAATAAATAATATATATAATAATATTATATATATATATAATTTATTATATAATATATATATATATATATATATATATATATATATATATATATATATATATTATTTGTAAGGTATTACACCGCAATTTAGGGGGGCTCGAGCCGACGGGGAACAAGGGGTGGACGTTTTCCATACCCCGTAAGGGAGGGGCGGAGGAACCCCGCGCTGACACCCAAATACCAAAGAGCGGGGGTTACGGAGACCCTCCCCGAAGGGGGGGATTAGTCCCCCCGGAAGGCCGAGAGAGCCCGACTCCTGCATAGGTGCGGTATACCCTTTGGGTAATTTTTATTAAAAAAAAAAAAAAAGAAAAATTTAAAAATTGTAGTTTTTTTTTTTTTTTTTTTTTTTTATTTAAATTTTTGCACTAAAAATTGGACGCATTCCAGCAATGTAATTCCTTTTCCCGTAGATATTGTAGTTTTTGGCAGATATGAGATAATATAGTATAAGAATTTTTGCTGTTAATGAAATACATCTTTCCCATATATATATATATATATAGTATATATATATATATATATATATAGTATATATATATATATATATATATATATATATATATAATATATATTTT
>JABUQX010008498.1:20000-25000 GCA_015478945.1 Trachelipus rathkii
AAAAATCTATAGTTTCACCTACATATATCTTTTCACAGGATGTACAAGGTATTTGATAGACGCAGCTGTCAGAAACATTTTCTTTACATTTAGGGGGTCTAAAAGTATTTTTCAGAGAAATAAGATTGGAAGGGATAAGAGTAATATTTTTAGGTATAATTTTTTTAATATTATGTAGTGGGAAATGAGGTATAGGTAGAAAAGAAGAATTTTTTGTTTTTGGAGGATTGGAACCATAATAACTCCTTTTAGCTTTTTTGTAAGCTTGATTAATAATGTGATTGGGATATAATAAGGTGGTAAAAGTTTTATGTAAGTAATTTGTTTCGTATTTTAGTAAAGGTGGGGAACAAATACGGAATGCACGCAGAAATAGAGAAGAAAGTATGCCAATTTTTGTATTTTTGGAGTGATGAGAAAACCAGTGGATATAGTTAGGAGTGAAAGTAGGTTTTCTGTAAATGGTATATTGTAAATGTGATGAATGCTGCCAACTGACTTGTGTAACTAAATAAATCTAAATTATTGGAAGGATTTTCTAACGTGAATTGAATGGAAGGATGCAATGAATTGATGAAATTTAAGACATCTTGTGTATTTGTATTATGTGGAAGTGCTACAAAAATATCGTCCACATATCTGAGCCATAAACTGTTGTTAAGTAACGGATTGGAAAGGATGTGAAAATGTTCGGTCAACTCCATATAAATATTACTTAAAATTGGAGAGAGGGGTGAACCCATGCTAAGTCCAGATGCTTGGGTATAAAACTGACCATTGAAAACGAAAAAATTATATTGAAGGGAGAGATTGATAAGTTTTTTAATAGTTTGAAAAGGGAATGACAAATTGTAATTGTTTTCAGTAATGTATCTTTCTAAAAGGTCTATGGTGAGAGGGACAGGCACTGACGTAAACAGTGAAATGACATCAAAGCTTAAGAATTTATGAGAAGAAGGGTTTAATGATTTGGTGCGTGATATGAATTCTTCAGAGTTTTTTAAATGGGAAGTGGATATATTATTGATTAAGGGTTTCAATTGATTTGCTAGCCATGAAGATAAATTATAAGTGATACTATTTATATTGGAAATAATCGGACGTAAGGGAGTATTATTTTTGTGAACTTTCGGGAGTCCATAGAATTGTGAGGGAGAGTTCATATATGAGGTGAGATTTTTTAATACATCTTCGTGATCTTTAAAAATGTTTTTAAGAGCAGAGTTAAATTGATTTTGAAAGTTATTTAGGGGGTTTTTGTTTAAACGTGAATATATATTATTGTCGTTTAAAAGATCGTAGCATTTGTTAATGTATGTATGTTTATCCATTATAACAATTAAATTGCCTTTATCTGATTTTGAAATAACAATGTTTTGATTGAATATAAGAATGATCAATTTACTCCGTTTCCAGAAATGCATAGATATATTTTACTAGAAAAAATCTCGAAAATCAAAAAAGAAATTAAAATAGCTTTTAGGAAAACATTTAACCAATTTAGAAATTTTCAAACTCATTGGTACAATAAGTTTTATAATAATCTGCAAAAGTTTACTGATTTGATCAACCTGGCACATATTTCTATGAACAGCAGAATAGTCTACAAAGAACGGCAACTGGAAAATAAGTTTACTCATATTTTTAATAATAGTTTATGGTATAAAGCGTCTGATCCTTCAAAAATTATAAATTTGCCTAGCTACAATCTGAATACTTATGAAAAAATCATATTGGGTTTTTGTTTGTCTTTTTCAATCGACAATTCGGATCCTTGGATGAAATTTTTCGTCGACTACAATAAATGGCAATCTCATGATAAAAATGTCAGTTGTAACAACGATATTCTTAAAGGTATACTTATGGAAAATATTTCTGATTCTTTAAATGTTAACTCCTTCCCCCAAATCTTTTATTTAGCTTTAAATAGTCTCAAATTCAATCAAAACATAGTTATTTCTAAATCAGATAAAGGTAATTTAATTGTTATAATGGATAAACATACATACATCAACAAATGCTACGATCTTTTAAACGACAATAATATATATTCACGTTTAAACAAAAACCCCCTAAATAACTTTCAAAATCAATTTAACTCTGCTCTTAAAAACATCTTTAAAGATCACCAAGATGTATTAAAAAATCTCACCTCATATATGAACTCTCCCTCACAATTCTATGGACTCCCGAAAGTTCACAAAAATAATACCCCCTTACGTCCGATTATTTCCAATATAAATAGTATCACTTATAATTTATCTTCATGGTTAGCAAATCAATTGAAACCCTTAATCAATAATATATCCACTTCCCATTTAAAAAACTCTGAAGAATTCATATCACGCACCAAATTATTAAACCCTTCTTCTCATAAATTCTTAAGCTTTGATGTCATTTCACTGTTTACGTCAGTGCCTGTCCCTCTCACCATAGACCTTTTAGAAAGATACATTACTGAAAACAATTACAATTTGTCATTCCCTTTTCAAACTATTAAAAAACTTATCAATCTCTCCCTTCAATATAATTTTTTCGTTTTCAATGGTCAGTTTTATACCCAAACATCTGGACTTAGCATGGGTTCACCCCTCTCTCCAATTTTAAGTAATATTTATATGGAGTTGACCGAACATTTTCACATCCTTTCCAATCCGTTACTTAACAACAGTTTATGGCTCAGATATGTGGACGATATTTTTGTAGCACTTCCACATAATACAAATACACAAGATGTCTTAAATTTCATCAATTCATTGCATCCTTCCATTCAATTCACGTTAGAAAATCCTTCCAATAATTCCCTACCTTTCTTAGATACATTAGTCAGTTGGCAGCATTCATCACATTTACAATATACCATTTACAGAAAACCTACTTTCACTCCTAACTATATCCACTGGTTTTCTCATCACTCCAAAAATACAAAAATTGGCATACTTTCTTCTCTATTTCTGCGCGCTTTCCGTATTTGTTCCCCACCTTTACTAAAATACGAAACAAATTACTTACATAAAACTTTTACCACCTTATTATATCCCAATCACATTATTAATCAAGCTTACAAAAAAGCTAAAAAGAGTTATTATGGTTCCAATCCTCCAAAAACAAAAAATTCTTCTTTTCTACCTATACCTCATTTCCCACTACATAATATTAAAAAATTATACCTAAAAATATTACTCTTATCCCTTCCAATCTTATTTCTCTGAAAAATACTTTTAGACCCCCTAAATGTAAAGAAAATGTTTCTGACAGCTGCGTCTATCAAATACCTTGTACATCCTGTGAAAAGATATATGTAGGTGAAACCATAGATTTTTCAAGAAGAAAAAAACAACACTTGGCAGACTTAAAAAAAGACAGTATTAATTCAGCTCTTACATATCATAGAAGATCCTTTAATCACCTTATTATCATTGACAATATGAAAAACATTGGAAATGTTACTAATACAAATGCAAGAAGAATCCTGGAATCATTCTATATCTATAATTCGAACAATTTTAATAAACAACCTGGTGAGGTAAAATTAGACCATTTGCAAAATGAATATATGAAGTCTTCAAGATACTTCCAAAATTCTCTGAAGAAGATAACCAACCAACAATAGGTGCTTTCTACGTTGGCAGTTTTCAGATGCGTTGTTCCTTTGCCTGAAGAGGTCTCCCTGATGGAGACGAAAGCTTGCAATCATTGTAATTTTTTTTAATTGTTTTTGTGAAAAATCTGTTTTTTAATCAATATGTGTCTTTCTAATTTTGTGTAACTAAATAAATGAAAAATTTTAATCCAAGGGCTTTCCTTTCTATATAAAATAAATACTACGTTGAAGTAGTTTATTATATATATATATATATATATATATATATATATATATATATATATATTATATATATATATATATATATTATATATATATATATATATATATATATATATATATATATATATTATATATATATATATATATATATATATATATATATATATAATATATATATATATATATATATATATAATATATATATATATATATATATATCTATATAATATATATATATATATATATAATCAGTATATATATATATATATGACAATAAAGAGGTTTGATTACCATATGCTATCAGATACCTTATTTACACAAAAATTCATTTGTATACAGATTTCAACTCTTACTCCGGCAACGGCTCCGGTACTGTTGCCCCGGCTTCAAGAACGAACTCATTTCAGGAAGCTATTCCAAGCCTCCGAATCCCTTCGATAAACATTTCGAACAGCTATTGTTTTATATACTCCTGCCAACCTAAGTTCTTAGGAGGATTCAAGATCCTCTTTGGATGGAACATAGAGCAGGCATGAAGAAAGGTGGAGCAGTGAAAGCTGATATTACGCAGCTATATGTGATCCGAAAATTATTCCTCTTCAACCAAGGAAACGAATATATATATATATATATATATTATATATATATTATAATATATATATATATATATATATATATATATATATATATATTATATATATATATATATATATATATATATATATATATATATAATATATATATATATATATATATATATATATATATATATATATATATATAATAATAATAATAATAATAATAATATAATATATATATATATATATAATAATAATAATAATAATAATAATAATAATAATAATAATAATAATAATAATAATAATAATAATAATAATAATAATAATAATAATAATAATAATAATAATCTAATAATTAAATAATAAAATAATAAATAATTATAATAATAACATTAGAGGGGATGAAAAAACGGTCAAGCGGTTATGAAATCGGAGGAAAGGTCTCGGAGGAAAGATATGAGGAAAATCAAACAAAGCAGACCATATGGCCACTTAAGGAATGGATAAAGTGCTTTGCCTTTCATGCTATTGAACCTGGCTCCAATTCGACTTTATACAGTTTGCTCTATACGCTCATAGCTTCCGCAGAAGTATTG
>JABUQX010008498.1:30000-37500 GCA_015478945.1 Trachelipus rathkii
AATTAGACGGCAACACGAAAATATTAGAAAATAAAAATTTAATCAGACTATTTCACTTGACACATAAAATAAACTCGTAAATTACTGATTATCAAAATTTATTATATTTTAGTCATCAGAGAAACCGAATTTCCCTATCTAATTAACATGACTTAATAGATAAAATACGAAAGTTTAATTTTATGAATTCCCGTCATGCATTTAAAACCCGATTATGGGGACCTAAAGAAACTGATAGCAAAACGATTAATTTCTTATTCTTAAAATTAAGAAATTTACGTACTTTTTCTTCCCAAAGGAATTTTTATTATAGAATAAGTAACGATCTCCTAAAAGCCGTCTCTACGAAGCTTTGTTCTTGCATTTTTCGCATTTAACATATAATGTTTGTTACCTAAAAATGCATGAACTTACACTTGCTTTCCTTCCGCTTTTGGGGATAAAGTTAAGAAGTGGGGGATTACCCAAAATTCCTATTACACAATGTAAAACAATTTTATTAAATATACACAAGACTTCCTAATTAATTAACGAAAAGAGTCTATCCGACTTTCCATCATTTATAACATCAATAGGTTCGGTATATAATAATATTATCTACTTTAAATAAACAAATTAATTTACAGATTAATATTTCTCCGTACAAATACACAAATACCATTTGCGCGAAGAATTAATTTCTATGTTCTTACCTGTAATTCTCTGCAACAAGGTTACCGAGTGGCTATTGTGCTTTAACAGACAGGCAATTTGAGCTAATAGTTGTTACCGCATAGAGGCGAATTTAACTTTTGGGTTCTTTCGTACCCTTCCCAATTTTATTTAGTCCTCGATCATGAAGAGCTTTATTTTTATATTTCTTTTGTTGTTTGTTATTGTTTCTTAGCTCGCTGGTTCTTGAATTCAAATGCTTCTAGAGCTTTTTACCAAGTGGCTTTTGCGGGATCTTTGGTGGCGGGGTAAGCTCTTCTCGTCTAGCCCTCGCTCCCCGTTAAAGCCTACGCAAGCTCTGGTATCCTTGATTCGTTCAGATTAATCTTTGAATGCTGCGGTGATTTTTTTTTTTTTTGAAATGACTTTTTTTTTTTTTTTTTTGAAGATATTTTACTTGGATACTACGACTTTTTAATTCGTACTTATAAATAAGAAGGAAATTTTTCTTTTTCCACGTTTTTCGTCTTACCGTTTGTTAGCATTATCATATGAACGCTCAAACTTAGCTTTTTTGAATATACTTCACTTGGGTACTCATTACTGAACACTTTCATTCACAATAATTAGGTTGTATTAATTATTATATTATTATTACTTTTTTCTATTATCCTTTGACCCTTTTTACTCAGACAGTGGTATTATTTAAGATCACGATACTGGGGGCCATCACATGTTAGCACGAAGATGATGAATCATTAATCAAATAGACCTAACAGATTTAAATTCACTCACCACGTCGGTTACAATTAATTAAGAAATGGAAAGGAGTGATTAAATAGATCTTTGATGTTATTCGTTATAACTATTCTTTTTAATATTGTTATTTTCACAGTTCATAATAAGATAATTTTTATTTTATTAATAAATAAGACGTGGGCACAGCCTTTAAATTTTTCGTGAAATACTTAAATCCAGATTGATATTTATTAGAATGATTGGCAAAAGGGGCGAAGGTCATAGTGCTTCGATGTACTTTGCTAGGTGTTACCACGACCATCTCTCTCCTAATTTTTATATTCTATGTATTTCACTGTGATAAACACTAATCGAAATCTGACACTTGTACAAGAAGATCTCCTTTTATAAACCAATGTATAATATCCTACCACCGTTTAATTTGATTACAAAATAAGTATATTTTTTGTGTGCCCGGTCGATGCCCGGGACACGTGTCAGGCGTTTTGTTGTCTCAGCCCCACTAACTCGCGTCTTCCATCCCTTTTGGCTTCAGATATCGCCGGGAGGAGAGGCTCTTTCAATTTTAAATAACATACAAAAAGGAATGAAACATAGTTATGTGGGATATAAAGGGAAAGCAAATTTTAATTTTATCCAAAGCAAAGTAGCTTTGTTTCTCTCTTTCATCCTCTGATCAATGTCATGTAGACCCTGAGTCTTATTAAAAAACAATAAAGATTGATAAAGCATTTAGTAGTATAGTACTCATTACTAGTAATATATAATTATAATATATATATATATATATTATATATAATAGTTTTCAGCAACTTCCATCCATACTTCTGTATCTCGAGCATATTAATAATTAAAAGAATATATATATATATAATATATATATATAATATATATTAAATCAGCGAGTAAGATCTTTCATTGAGTTCGACTCCGTCCAAAACTGATCTAACAATTTATCAAGCATAACTTAGATACGAAAACACATTTATATCTATCTTTACAAATTTGGATTAAAATATAATTTTTTCAGTGAAAAACATGTAGGTATAATGAATAAACATAATGGAGTCTAGAGTAACGCCCCCCAAAATATTTATTTAATATTTTCGCTATCTTCTTATATTCCTCCACCCATCCCCGGAAAAAAAAACAATCGAATAGTGAGGCTTATTAATTAAAATGATGTTACGCGTATAAAATTCTTGCTCATACTAAAACAATTAATTTTCATTGTTTAAATGTTATTTATTATTATGTATCTATATTCTTTGGAATAAATTTTAAATGTATATGAAAACTCTGAATTTAATTCAACGTGAATTATTTACACGAAACAATATAAAGTTAGCTATATCTCTGTTTATGAATACCAAATTCCTGAACGATTACATCATCACAGAATCAATAGCTAAAAAACAAGAACAATAATGATAAAACTAAATTCAACTTAATACGTTTCCTGCAACTTCTATATATGAGTAATGTAAAGGTTCGTTATGCATTTGATTAAGGCGGATAAACCGTCTTAGAAATGTTCGAACAAATTAAATGTCTTTTAGGATGGTTAACTGAAGAATTAAATATTAATTAGGTTTATATTTGGAGCTTCAATCTCATGGACTTATGGATTCTCTCTCTCACTCACTCTCACTCTCACGCTCTCTCAAATTTTGATCTTCGTTTAAATGATTCTAATTAATCAGTCGTAGTATACTAATTATTCATTTTTTATTAGTGAGTTTTATTTCATTTCATCTGTAAGTATCGCAGTTTTGTTGACAATTTTTTTGCATAAACAAGATATAAAATGACATTAAATGCTATAAAATATTATATTACACTAGAATTTACCTTATTTAATACATATTACAATGGGGAATACATAAAAAAAAAACGTTAAAATAAAACTGCATTTTATTCCGTAAAAGTTGCTAAAAAAGAGCTAATGAACCTTCAAGAAAATGCATTCTAGGTTTAACTCATGTATTTTATAAGTAAAAAAGTATTATCTAAACATTTCAATGATTTAAATACAATTTATTTTGACAACATTTTATTGTGAGCACTACATATTTATAGTGTATGGAAATTGTACATCAAAAATTAAATTATTCAAAGTTGGTGATAAAATTTTATTATAGGAAATATTCAGGAAACTAATTTGAGAAGATATGAATAAAAATATAAATGGAACGTTCCTAAATAATAATTTAGGATTTACTGATGTTATAGTAGAGTTGAACACATGAGAATCTAAATAAATAAAAAGAATGCTACCGGTGATAGACATTGCTATTAGTACAGTAAGAGTAAATGTAAACTTTGACAAAACTAAAGGAATGTTCAATAAGTATATAGCTCTCCAATAAGAAATGATCAAGATCTACATCCTAATAAAGGAATTTAGCATTTAAAACAAAAACTTTGTATTTGGACGTTGTCTAAAATGGTAGAATGAAATTCAGAAGAAGAAGATCAATATCTTGCAGCAATTTGGGCAAATTGAGAATCAAGCTCAATTATTAAATTTCTCCTTTGTTTAAAGATAAATTTGTTTTCGACTGTTTGTGTTACTTGCCAATGTCATATGGCTGTGAGATTTGACAAGTAGATTCAAAAAAGACAAAAACATACACAAAAGGAAAAAAAAAATTATGGATTGATACATGCTTCCAAAAATACGCACAACAGAAAAAGCCCAATTGGATAAATCACAAAGAAAAGTATAGGACAAATAGTTATAGTCATTCAAAAGAAAAAGAGAAGGGCAGGTCTATATTAGCTAGATTGGAAATGAGATGAATGGACATGTAAATATTTCAAATTAGATCCCTTAATCTAAAACTTTCAAGAAATGAAACCCATTACGTTGAACAGTCAATTAGTTAGATGAATTAGTGAGTAAGCATCATTGTAACAAATAAACTTGTCAATAAAATCCTTAGATAGTTAGTATTGGAAAGCTCCAGAAATCTATAAGCATAAATATTTAATCATGACAATTAATAAATAATATATATAATATATCTATATTATAATATACTATATATATCAGAATAGTATTAATATATTATAATACTATATAATGAATATATATACTTATATATATGTATATAATGTGTGTGTGTGTGTGTGTGTGTGTGTGTGGTGTATGGTGTGTTCGTGTGTATGTGTGTGTGGTGTGTGTGTGATGTGTGTGTGTGTTTGTGTAGTTGTTGGAATGCGATGGGTGGTGTGTTGTGTGTGTGTGGTGTGTGGTTGTGTTGTGTGTGTTGTGTGTGTGTTGTTGTGCTGTGTGGTGTGTGGTTGTGTGTGTGTGTGGTTTGTGTGGTGTGTGTTGTGGTGTGTGTGTGTGTGTGTGTGTGTGTGGGTGTGTGTGTGTGTGTGGTGGTGTGTTGTGTGTGTGTTTGTTGTTGGTTGTGGTTGTGTGTTGTGTGTGTTGTGTTGTGTGTTGTTGGTGTGTTGTGTGGTTGTGGTGTGTGTGTGGTGTGTGTGTGGTGAGTGTGTTTGGTGTTGTGTGGGTGCTGTTGGGTGTGTGTGTTCGCGCGCGCGCGCTCGCCAACACGTGCAAAATAATGTCCACTTAATCTCGAAGGTCATCTACAGTGTATGTAGTCTAATTTTGCAAATCCATGAGGGAATCTCAAATAAAAATTGACGTCCGAACGAAAAATCTGTCAAACGAAACGTCAACTCCATCTGCGTGCTAGAAGGAACTCAATTCCCAGCAGTTAATTGCTTTAAAAAAATACATAAGCAAGACTTATATACAAAGAGAGTAATGTGTGTTGAAATCTCGATTGGAAAAGTATGCAGGTTTCTGAACAGGCTTGAGCCGCTATTGACAAAAAATTATAGTTGACTAAGTTAGAATATAGGGGAATATTGTTAAATTCTTTTTGTAGAAATTATGGACATTTCCATAATACATAAAAATTCTTCGAAACATGTATATTTGCAGTATGTAATGTTATTCGGCAATTCGTCGCTTCACTTATTCAAAGAATATTGAATAGAACTGTTTATTCATGAGGATTTGTTATTTACTGTAGTTCGACCAACGCGACTGGGGCCCGAAAGTTAAAAACCGAAAAATGCGAGTTGGGGAAAAAAAACTCCACTTTATAGATAATGACCAACATAAGCCTAGAATGCTAGATTGAAGTCATTGCAAAACTTAGTATAATACTATTTGAACTCTAAGTCATTTGTATCATAAACCATATATTAAAAACGGGTGTTATGATCTTAATTTAACAATCTTACAAAATTAATCATTCTACTTAATTAGGTCATATTTTTCTATTTTATATTCATACGTTAATTTATTTATTTATTTATTTATGTTGAGCAGTCCTTAAAAAAGAGAGTCCATCCATGCGTCATTTTAATTGAAATCCTTTTTCAATTGTTATTTATATTTAATAACTTAAAGCCAATATGAGGAAGCCAGAAACGCGCTTCCGTTTGTTGCTCTTTCTTCTTTGAACAGCGAAATTTAATCTCATTTTATTACATTTTATTTTGTAATTTTTTTGTTTTTTGCTTTTCAAAAATTCCCTTCTCCTAGTGGAAGAAGATTTTCTATGTAAAAATTAATATATATAAAGATATATATATAAGATTTAGTATAATATTATATATATATTAAATATATATATATAATATATATATATATAATATTAGTAAAGGCAGATCCCGAAGAGTTTCAGGCAAGGTAACTGGAAAACATAACATCTACAGGAAATAATATACATTTTGATTCAGGAAGTAATGTCATCGAGCAACTTAGAAAAAAAAAATATTTATTCTATATATTTGATTAATAACTTCTTAATATTATTAGTAATCATCATCAGTCCCGTTCTGAGTGACCTTGAAACCTGCATAGTCTCGAAGAGCAAAATTTGCCAAATATCCGTTTGTGGAGAATTATTTCTTTGTAATCGTTTTAGGGGTTCGAGCGACGCGAGGACAGCAGGGGGGACGAAGTCCCCGTCGTCCCCGTAGGCAGAACCCGAACTCTTTCTCATGTCTGTTACCCATGGGTATTTCCCTTTAAAACAAAAAAAATATAAACATTGGTCACTCGTACTCTTGAGTCGTAGTAAGGCGGCCCTCGGATTGTAAATAAAACTAATATTTCATACATTTTTTAACAATGTTAATTTTTAAAAAGCGTTATTTTTTTATTTTTTAAATTTCGGGTAAAAATATCTCCTAATTATAAATGTATTATTTTGTTTACTAGTTTTTTAATTACATGCCTGGCCTTTTCGGGATGCTGACCAATCTATATATATATATAAGATATTATAAGTATATATATATATATATATAATATAGTATATATATATATATTATTAGATATACTATATATATATAAGACGTATGAGTTATAGGACAAGTTTACTATAACGCCCACACGGACGGGAGGCTGGATCAAAAAAAATTTGCCACCTATTCAGCTATGAATCCGCTCCTGAAGAAGTGCATAAGACGCCTCCTAAATGAAGTTTTTTTTTTTTTTTTTTTTTTTTTTTTTTTTTTTTTTTTTACTGTTCTAGGGGTCAAATGAGACTAATAATTTGTAAAGGTGTAAACGGCAATGTAGGGGGCCCGAGCCGACGGGGAACACAGGGGACGTTTTCCATACCCCGTGGGAGGCGGAGGAACCCCCGCGACACCCAAATACAAATATTGTACGGGATTTCTTTTATAAAAATCAATGATATTTTTTTTTATTTTTTAGCACATTTTTGATATCAAAAAATACAAACTTTCCCTCTAGATAAGTATATATTCATCTAATATAATAATAGATTCATCAAGTTCAAGTCATTTTTAATAAAGAAAATAAATAAAATAGAGTAGTGTAATAATCAGTGATAATAATAATTTACAATACTAATTAACTAATAATAATATATTACTAAACACAGTCGACACATTCAGTAGACAATTAGGATTATTTCACTAATGTTATAAAATTAATAATTAAAAAAGTAATTTGTGTCGATAAAAATATAAAAATTAAAAAAAATCTCAAAAAAAAAAAAAAAAACTCAAACATTTAGATCAGGATATTAA
>JABUQX010008498.1:40000-45417 GCA_015478945.1 Trachelipus rathkii
CACGAAATGTTACTATGGGTTAAGAAAAAGTGTTTAAATCTGATAATTGAAAATGCGAAAGATTATATAAAGACCAAAATTGTCTTGTCATGTGGGAATCAAATTCATTGGGAAGAACATATTCTCGTTGAACGAAAACTTTTTATACCCTAAAACTAATACTACTTCGTTTATCCAGAACTTCTAAAGGATGAAATTCCGTCTTCAGCTTGATTTGTTCAACACATACAAAAAAAAATGCGTAGTTTACGAAATATGAAATATTTCAACTTGTTTGAATATATTATTATATATATATAAATTATATAAATATAATATTATATATATATATATATTATAATATATATACATACTATATAGATATAATATTATAATATAATTATATATATATATATATATGTATAAATATAACATATATTAATATACATATATATATAGTATATATATATATTATATAATATTTAAAAAAATCCAACATTTCCGAAAGTAAATGTATGTATTTCTTATTGCCAGTACTGTGTCTCTTTTTATACTATGTAGCTATAGGTAGAATATTTGCTTCTGTTGTAAGAGTTCAGTCATAAAAAAAAAATGAATGAAATCAAATGACCATTATCATTCAATTTCTGTTAAGTATGGAGCAAGTGCAGCATCGTTCTGATAGTATCCATCAACCTCACACCATGTGAAAGTAGGCAAACCATTTTCATTAATTTTGCCCGAGCTACAGTTGTTAGCCAGCTCAATTATGCGAAATAAAAGCAACGTATGTGAAAAGTCATTAAGCTGGCGATAAATCAACATGTTGTATTTTTTTTTTCATTTCTCTTTGGGCATTTAATCTACTACGTTTTTCAATCATAGATCAGACCAGCAACACTAAAGAGACGTTCAATGGCAACATTTCATGTCGGACAAGCAAGATAAATTCTTGCTAAGAGTGAAACAGTTTTTACCGAATATAAAATCCTGCGTTATTGTGATCACTCAAGAAAGGCTGGCTACATGATACGTAATTCCTTCTCGAACTCCTTGCATCAAACATGTGCAAGCACAACCTCTTCGTCGCCTAGAGAGGAGAAAAATAACGCCGGTATATACTATATACCTATACTTTGGCACTTCCCCACCTCCATATACTCCCATCACTAACATAATTCAAAAATAAATAGCCCTGAGGGCATTATTCAAACACTTCACTATCTTAAAGAATGTCTACTACGAAACAAACTTTTATTAAACTAGTGCAATACTCTGGACCCATCTCTCCCTTCTAACAGTATAAAATTAGAATAAACAAAGCCAACCCGTCCCTGCCACTCGCCAAATAGATGTTCCCCAGAATGCGACGATCAACGAGGGAATCGCCTGCTGACTTGTTGCGTCAGACCACTCGGAATGACATAAGATGAATATCGTCTAATGGGCATGGCCTCGTTGTGGTGGCATTACAATACTTTTAATGCCGAAGCCCTCCGCTTCCCTGTTAGAGAGGACTGGAGCGGAAAAAGTATTATATATTATAATATAATATATAATTATATTAGTAATATTATATACCCATATAATATATATACCATATATATAATGATAAAATATAAGTATTATTATAATATATATATAATATATATTATGAGAATATATATATAATATAATATATAAATATATATAATATATATATATATATGATATACAAAAAATATAGTAGGTATATATATATAATGCTTCTGGACAAAACATACATTATTTGGTTTAACACGCTTACCCTGGAAATCTCTAAGAAAGTTATTATCACAGGTTGGACTCACTTTCTACTGAAAATGGATCCTATAAAATTTATTCAGGATACGGTTAATGTTTTGTTTATATAATATATATAGAATCTATATATTAATCTATATATTATCATTTATAATATAATATAAAATATAATATATCTATATATATATAGATATATATATATATATGATTATATATATATAATAATATATTTATAAATATATATATAATATATCTAAGATATATATTCGACCACTTCTCTCCCCAATGCTGGGTAATGTGCGCACACCATGCACTGGAAACAGAGAAAGTAGAAAGAACTATGATGCGAGTCGGAGAGAGAAGCCGAGCCTTACAACCCCTTGTATCACCCTAGTGATAACTCAGCAGTCAGAAAAATCCACCCATAAGCTTCACGGGGACTGCGACGGACCCTCACATTCCATCTCGTCAATGTAGGGTCATCCCGAGCCAAGTGGCCACAATACCTACCATACCCCGCTAACGAAACCGGTATTCACTCCTATTACCACTCGTCTCTCGCCCTGCCAACCACATGCCCTCCCGCAGGCATTCCTTTGCGTGATTCAAGAAAAACTTCTTCGGTCTCCCACCCAGGTCCGATTCCCAACCGAGACATCTCACCTACTATACATCCTTAATTCACCCGAGCTAATCATAGCATCTTCTACATGACCAAACCATTCAAAGTACTTTCATTCTATCTCTCATGATCCCTTTCTTCACACCATACAATTCCCAAATGCATTATTCTTCATTTTCAATTCTTCTCAACTCTAACGCCGCCTTCAAAATATCCGAATGCGACACATATAACTTTAGATCTAACCTCTATTATCGCAGACCATGTTTCACAATCTATAATTAACTGAGGACATGTAACAACATATCCTATACGACAGCACTCAAGATTGTCCCTTAATCCGAAACGATTTAATAGAGTCCAGCACGCCCAAGCATCACAAATTTCTACTGCACGCGCGTTCGGTACATCTCATTCCTTTTCGATCCAGACAATACGTTAAATCGAAATCAGACACTTGTTCAGTTGCCACCACAACGAAACTCAATACCGGGAGTGCTCGTCCACTAACATAACCGTACCTTCTACGTACATTTCAAACCCTCCTTTTACACCCTAAACCAAATCTCACTAAACAACCCAGTCCTCCCTCAACTAGATTCGCCAACACACAACAAATCATCTCATTTAAATAGTATTATCTCACGCTCTTTCATCTCTATCATGCTAACACTTCTCCAGCCATTTCTTCCTTACAATACACTCTTACATCGTACATTCATTTTATTTTAAATTCCATTCAGAACTACCACCTAAAACCATTAGCACTACCATGCCATAGGAACTTCCCTATTAAATCCTATCATACGCCTGCTTGGAGCAAATCCATAAAACCTAAAATACAATTTATTCTTCTTCTCTCAACATTTATCCAATCTTTGTTTCATGATCCTTAACTCTATCGACTTCTAAACATGTAGCGCGTTGTTCTTACCGATCAGTCTCTCGACGCACTCTTTCAGACCAAACACCTAGCATTTTCTATAATGCAACACAATATACTAAGCCTATAATTCTTACAGTTACCCTTATCCCCTTACCTTATATAATGGTACTATTACTGCACCCCTCCAATTCTCCGAACTATAACCCCATAAAAGCTTTGTACAACCAACTTTCAAAACCACTGCGATCACCATCCCCTCTGCCTTGATCATCATCCAGAATTGTCATTCATGCCTGCAAGATTTACCATTCTTCAAACTTCCCCCACTCTAGCTATAGCCATACTTGACCTCTTATAAAAGCATCATCGCCCAAAAACTTTCTCTTAGCACGCCTCAACCCACACACACTTCACTAGCATCTTCTTACTGCCAAGTAGTTCATGCAGTCTGAAGTGTTCCTCCATCACTCTCCTCCACATCTATTCATCAGTTACGTTAAAGTACATCCGATTCATTATCTAAAGCCGGATCCCCTTAATCTCATTCTAATCTTTTCCCTCTTCTCAGAACAGCTCCTTTCTTGAAGTCCCATTCCTGCTCCTCAACGTTCATTACTCTTTTTTCATCCTAACGTAGATGCATCTTTAGTACCTTTTTCCTCGGGATATAATTGTACCCGGTAATATCAATACGTTTGACTTTAGTACACTTCACAGATTTATTTCTACTTTTAACCGCTTGCATCACCCCTCTTTCATTCCAACAATGCCACTGTTAACAGCTACTGACATACTTAGCAATCCATAATACTTTTGCCCAGCACCTAACACACGCGACCCTTCAGTTGCTTCTAGATCTTTGTTGAGTTTCAACTTGTTAAATTCAATCTGATTTTTATATAAACGCTTCTAGATTCTTATCCTGGCTTGTACTTAACTTCTCAACTTTCTTAATTTACTCACTTCTTTCTTACACCTCTCTTCTGTCCGTTACCGCCCAAACGGGCTGCGGCGGGTGTTCCCCAACGAATTGTATTCGTTCCAATTCCTGTAACCCCCGCTCCTTTAACAGCGGACCATACCTTCACACACGTCAATTACAAAAAGTCAATCTAACTTTTCCACTTCCGGATACCATCTTACTAATATAATACCACTCCCGGTAACATATCTTATGAATTCTCTTCTGTGTCTAAAAATAAAGATTACTTTAAACACACTATATAAAGTATTATATATATATATATATATATATATATTATATATATATATGATATATATATATATATATAATATAATTATATAATAATATATATTAGATAAATTATGATATATATAAATATCCTACATAACTAAATCAACCTCCTACCGATTCCTCATTTTTTCTTTTCCGCGTCCGACACACGTCGCAAAGCCATCTATACACCATCTCCGCTCCTTTTTTGATGCAACTAGCAATACCATAAGGTTACCCACACAGCATCATTCGGAATGTTCCTACTCCAACCAGATCCCAAAACCATGATCATTTAGATTATCCGCGAGAAAATCGCTACTCTTTCTTTCAACAAGATACTCTCCAGATGGACCATTATTATGTCACATGAAGTACCAACAAGTACATAAACCTGCCCTCAATACTTATATTTTTACCCATAAGAAATTTCTAGGTACTTCTATCTTTCAACATGCCAACAAAATCTACATAATCGCTCTAACCACGTTCATTCACGTCATCAAATTGCACATACTCCTCTTCTCGTATACCGCGGTCTTATCTTTCCCCTACAGCAACTAACACACAAAACGCAATCCCTCATGTTCACAGTTTCCCTTCATCTTCGTTTCAAATCAAGTCAAAAAAGCGTGATAAAGCCAAATATTTGCCCTTTCTTCCCCAAATCACAAACATTCAACCTCATCATCTCAAACATTTTTATTATGCACTCTGATCATCTCCATGTAAAACAACATTACGAATTATACTATTTATTCCGAAAGATAGCGTCATTTAAGACGGCGCATCACGAAGACTCTACCGTCTTCTGCCGAGGCACGCAATGAGACATCCGTGGCAAGAAATAAGGTGGTGATGGAGAACAATAACCATAATACAGAGCTACCTGACTGTCCTTAAGTGCTTTCTAG
>JABUQX010008499.1:0-5000 GCA_015478945.1 Trachelipus rathkii
GCAGAGAATGACATAAAGGAGTAGCCAGTCTAACAATTGAAACGCGGAAAGTGGACACGCATGCAGCCTGCGGATGGGCGTTGCTCTATATGAGGAAAAAAAATGTCACGCGCGTAGAAATCAAATGGTAGAATGTATGGCTTCCAAATGTCATGATGTATCGAGGGCGCTGTTATGGGACCTTCACTGAACAATGTCTAAATTCTGTATTCGGCGTGGTTCGAAACTACTCTTAACACCATTACAGAGCCATCACGTAGTGTGGATCTGGTGAATAGTGTATGCTTGCGCTTATGTATGCATTAACACGTCAGTAGACTCTGGAACATTTGTCGAAGCTGTACAGATTGAAGCGGGACTCGTCCTCCAAGAGAACATAGTGGTTCAATCCTCGCTGCCACCAATTCAGGTATTGACGAGAAAAAACGCAACGCTATTCTGTGCGGTGTTCCATGATGAAGGGGACCTCTAACTTGGCCACCCACTGTCGGTAACCATATTCAGCGCGCCGTCGGCGAAATGGTACCCGCGCTCACACAGGTACGCTATGCATAATCCGTAACTGATCTGATGGTGACGTGGTGTGGCATTGGGATCACATGCATGTGTCTCAACCGTAGATATCTGTCTTCGACGGCTGTTGTTGCACGTGGCCTTCCTCAGCTAGGCCGCGTGGCGTGGTCATGTGTTGCTTCGTACCTCTGTACCATTCTTGCAATGATGGTATCGGCCATCCCGAATCTCAGGCTAGTTCACTTTGGCCGTAACCATCCCACTGATAGTGTGGTACACTGGCGACACACACATCGCCTTTTCAAACGACGCGAAAATTCCCATAGGACTTTTCACAAACTTTAACAGTGAAATAGTCCTTGAAGTCACCGTACCTTTGGACGTAACCTATCCAGACATGTGACGTAGCGTTTGGTTGGTTCGACCCATTTCACGTTAGTGTTGATATCGCAAAATACCTCACCAGAGCAGCTTAGCTACAATGTCTAGGTAGTACAGAGCACTAACCTAACAACAATGGCACACACAATGACATACCGAACAACGATACTGTAGGTGGTTGCATTAATTTTGCTGAGTGGTATATATATATATATATACTATATATATATATATATTATATATATATATATATATATATATTATATTATATATATAATATATATAATATATATATATATATAATATATTATATAGTTGTTCAGCCACACTCACGGGCGAGGCCCTATTCAAGGAGGGGTGTTACACGTCTCAGAAGCTCACCAACTAATGCAAATTACGCAGATGAGCAAAGACGAAGACTTTAAAATTGACGCACTGGTTACCGAACCATTGTCACAGAAGATGGAAGAGAATTCCACAAGAACAGAGGTGGCAGGAAAGAAAGGAAGCACCGCAGCGTACTAGCCTGGATTTCCAATATCCACACAAAACTCATGCGGCAAGAACACAAGCACCCCTTGTGCTCGCGGGCGCCGTACAAAGGTAGGTGGTCGCGAGTTTACAAGTTCCCTCGAGCATCTGCCGCTGCGGTACCTATAGAAAGAGATAAAGCACCCACATCGCGCCGCAAAGATAGAGGGTCAAGTGAAGTGAAAGAGCGGAACAGTTTATAAGTCTTTTGGCCTTTGACTCGACCCTATGCAAAAGCCGGGGTGAAAGCAGAGCCCCCCCAGATATGAGAGCAGTACTCCATACAAGGGCGGATGAGGCTTGTATAGCTGGAGTAACTGAGAAGAAGAAAAAAAGTCTTGCTCACAGTCTAAACAGAATTCCCAGTTTCTTTGAGGCCGCGCCCTAGCAACCATTGTCATGTGAGGTTTCCAAGACATTTTTTTGTTAATGTAAAGGCCAAGGATGTTTATATTGTCAACAGGAGAGACGAGAGAACAGTTGAAAGAGAGAGGAAAGTTTGAAGGTGTTTTTGAGAGGGAGATTTGTAGCAGTTGAATTTTTTAAAGTATTTAATTTTCAAAAGTTTTAGACGATACCAGATGTAAATGCTAGCCAAATCTGCGAGAATAGAATCGGAAAGATTAAGACGAGAGGCCAATTCTAAAAGTAAAAGAGGGAGCAGAAATTGAAAATGAGTTGAAGAATGAAGGGTCAAGTCATCGGCATACGAGTGGATAGAGTTAGATGTGCAGGTGAGAAGATCATTAATGAAAAGTAAGAATAAAGTAGAAATAAGACAGAACCCTGAGGAACACCACACTATTAACAGAAAAGAAGAAGAAGTCGCCCCGTCAACAACAGCTGGAATATTGAGTCGATTTGAGAAAAAAACCCTAGACATACAGTAAGCAAAGAGAAGGGAGGAAACCGCAAAAGGAAGGGAGCTTTTTGGAGGAGCAGTGACGCGTGCCCATAACCCGGTCAAATGCTTTGGATATGTCAAGCGCCACCACGCAAGTCTCCCCGTAGTTCATAAGGGCGGAAAACCAAAAATCAGTAAGATAGGAAAGTATATCGCCAGTAGACCTCGAGCGCCGAAAGCCGTACTGGCGATCGGAAAGAAGTGAATGAGATTCCAGATGGTCTAAGAAATGAGAGTTGAGAAGAGGTTTCAAAGATCTTAGATAGAATACAAGTGAGAGCTATAGGGCGATAGTTAGAAGGATCAGAGCGGCTTCCTTTTTTCGGAATCGGTTGGACATGTGCGTGCTTCCAACACTGAGGAAAGTGGTTTAGTATTGAGACAATAGAGAATATAATGTTGAACGAGAGGAAGGGCCGCACGGAAGCACCTCCCTCAAACACCGGGGAGGAATGCCATCCGGGCCACCCGCCTTCCTAACGTTCATAGATTTTAGGAGCCCATGCACCCGATCAAATGTAATCACAGGCAAAGGCATAGGACACCTGAGAGGAGAAGGAGGAGGAAGAGGAATGCCAGAATCAATCCAGGGTTGAGTTAGAGGAAAATAGGAGGCCAAAGAGAATTGGCCTTTTCATTTGGAGTATTAGCAACAGAACGATCAAAGCGAATAAGAGGAGGAAAGGGAGATTTACAGAAGTTGCTAGAACGATCTTCTTCTCGGGCAAGAGCCAGAAGATTTGTCAGTAGGAGAACCAAGGGGGTTAGCGCACTTTCGTTTGATGAAAGCCGCTTTGCTCCGTCGAAGAGTTCCCTGCAACGATTTCTAGCTGAATGAAAATTAGCAAGAGTGATAGGAGAACGAGAATTTTTCCACTCCCGATACGCACTGTCTCTAGCCTGAATAGCCAGAGAACAAGCACGACCGAACCATGGATTATGAGGAGAGAAAAATTTAGTCGAAGAAGGAATGAACCTGCTCATCCCATCAACGATTACAGCTCCCACCTTATCGGCAGAAGCCGAAGCATCACCAGAGTCAAAGCAGTCATTCCAATTATAGTTAGCGTATTATATATATATATATATATATATATATATATATATATATATATATATATATATATATATATATATATATATATATATATAATATATATATATATATAATATATTTAATCGGCACGTATTATTGCAATTTGCTATATAAAAATACTTTCATTATATTATTAAGTACAATGTTATGTAAGACACATGCCTGTTTATATTAAGTGCAAATGTGAAAAGACAAAAGCGAACTAAACCACTAATAGACATTCTGGGTCAGAAAATACGAAAATTGGAAAGTTCTTTCTGTGTCAGACACTGCGACGACTGCCCTTCATTAGAATTGCAAAACAATAATAAAAAGCTCATTTGGGATTAAAGCAACATTCTCTTTTGATAGCTGTCTGCTATCACATCAAGTGTTTTTTTTTGTATTTATAGTGATAAACGTTATCTTTCAATTTATTTCCGTAGAAAAATACATCTTGCGAATTTGAGGGATGACATATTCATGCAGTAAGTGCAAATACACAACACCAATTTAAATGTGAAGGTAAGAAAGAATGGAAGAATAAGGATGACATTCTACACCACATGAAAATCCAAACAAGTTGACATAGCATTTCACTCTTAAATTTGAATTCTCATTTGCATAGTAGCTGCAATTGTGGTTATTAATTAAGCTCTTTAACTGAAATGTATAACACTCATCACTCCAAAAATCTCTTTGTAAAACAGCATAATGATATCACATTTCGTCACGAACCTTTCACAAAATCCACGTTGGGATTATTTTTTTACTTGGGGATTGACTAATGTTGAAATAAAATCCACCTTTGATGCGTTACAAAATATGACAGATGTTATCTATTAAAAAGATAGTCTCATGAGAAGATATGTGAGGTGATTTTCTAGGTGATCACCTGAAAGTTTCCATTACCCGCAACACTTTTGTAAAACTTTTCAATGTCTGCGGCCTTTCCGAAAGTTACATGTGTACATTTTGACCAGTTCCCACAGCTTCAAAAAACCTCTAATGTTAGCAACGGTGAGCCACGTTTGTTGTTCTGAATGAATCCCCCCCCCCCCTTCCATAATGTATTTGCCCTTCTATTTTTTGCTCTTTCAGTAGCACTTTTGGATGAATTTCTTCCTTTCGAAATTTATTTTCTTATCAGATATTTATGACATTCTATGTCTGGAAATACAGGGCAGAGGAGCAGGTGAATTTTTTTTCCGGCTCCGGCTCCATCATTTTAAAATTACCCGACTCTGGCTTCATTATTTTAAAATTACCCAGCTACGGCTTCATCATTTTAAAATTACCCGGCTCCCTCTACGGCATTTTAAAATTGTTCAGCTGCGGCTCCGGCTCCGGCTCCGGCTCCGGCTCCGGCTCCGGCTCCGGCTCCGGCTCCGGCTCCGGCTCCGGCTCCGGCTGTGGTTCGTAGATATAATTCCTTTTCCGTTTGCACTTATGAAATCATTAATTCTCTGCAAATATTTTATGGCATGATTAAAATGAATGTTTTTCAAATACACTTTTATTAACTTAAAATTAAAAAAATATTTTATAGAAAAAAGATTCACTTTCTTCCTAAATTTCAATATAATTTCTCTTTGA
>JABUQX010008499.1:15000-17500 GCA_015478945.1 Trachelipus rathkii
TTATATATATATATAATATATAAATATATATAATATATAGGATATATATATAATATACATATAGATTATATATATATATATATATATATATATATATATATATATATATATATATATATATACACAGTGGCGTATCGAGGGGGGGGGAAAGGGGGCCAAGGGGCATGGCCCCCCGAAATTTTTTAGACACTAAAAATTTTTAAGTAATCATATCCGTTTAATAATATAAAGGTGCAGAGGTTAAATTTAAATTAAACGATAAATTAAAATTAAAATTAATTATTAAAATTAAATTAAATTAAATTAAAGTTAATTAAAATTAAACGATATTGATAATTTCTAGATACGGTATTTAGCAATAAGGGAAAAGTGGAAATATTAAAATATCTCTGGAAACCAGATTCAAAACATATATTTCCTGCTCAGGAAGGCAAAGGTCGGGAAAGATATTTTCATTAAGTGGCTTGCTTACTCTGATAAAAACGTTGGGGCTTGCCCTCAATTGGGTATTATTTTTGGAGTCATAAAGAAGAAGGTAAAGGAAAACACCAAGTGAGGGGGGTGTTTTTGTCTCGAGACCGTATTCAAGCTTAAAGAAAGCCATTGAATCTTTCAAAAAACATGAGGCAACTAAATATCACAAAGAATCGGTAGAAAAGAGATTTGCTGAAGAAAAGCAGGTTCAAGGAAAAATCGAGAGAGCATCGACAAACAGATTGACAGCCAGAAGAAAAGGGAGGCCAAAGACAGTAGAAAGCGGCTAATTCCAATTGTTGAAACAATTCGATTTTGTGGTAAGCAAAATATATCGTTACGTGGACATCATAACTCAGGTCGAATCGAACTCTCTTGGCCTGTGTGAAACTATGGCACTTTTCGGAGTCTTTTAAGATATCGTGCTAATGCTGGAGACCATGTTCTTTCAGAACATTTAAAAACTAGTGGTAGAAATGCCATGTATACCAGTTCCACAGTCCAAAAATGCTCTAATTCAGTCATTTGCGAATCTCATTCAACGTAAAATTGTGCAAAACATAAATAAAAGTAAATTTTTTACTGTCCTAGCCGATAAGACGACCGATGTGTTCCAGAAGGAACAATTTTCGTTGTGTGTGCGTTACGTTGATATTGATACTCTTACCGTCAAAGATTTTTTGTGTTTCGTCTCAGTAAATGATTTGACGAGAATAATAAGTCTTGCAAAATTATTTGAAAAAAAGCAACTGAACTTGGTTTGAATACAAATAATCTAAGAGGACAAGGGTATGACGGTGCAGCAGCAATGAGTGGTGAGTTCAGCAGTGTTCAGAAAGTAATAAAGGAAAAATGTCACAAAGCTATTTATACTCACTGCTTTTTGCATTGCTTAAATTTATGCTTCACAGACGCTTCTAAAGTTCAAAATATTTGAAATGCAATTGGAAAAATATAAGAATGTGTACATTTTCCTTGTAATGTGCTAAGGGAACAAAAGTTTTTTAGAAAAAATAGATTAAAAAGTTGCGAAACTCGCTGGTGACGAACGCATGAATCGGTTTTATTATTTAAAGAGATGGTAAACCCGATAATAGCAGCTTTAGAACAAACAAAATGTGAAGTTGGAGATCAGTCAAAAAGGTTACCTTAATTCTAAACAATGTTTATAGAGCATCTTTTCTGGTTTCCTTTTTTGTTTTAAACAGACTATTAGGTTTAGCATACAATCTTTCAAAACAAAACGATTGCAGACACGTTATTGATTTGGTGAGTGCATATAATGAAGTGAATCTAGTTAAAACTAAACTTGAAGCCATCGGAGAAAAAATGCAATATTAGAATTTCAGTAGATTTTTGAAGAATGTGTAAGTGCATCTGAATCTGAACTGAGTATTGAAATTGTTGTACCAAGAATTAACAATTCCCCAAAAATATCAGACGCCAACATTCTACTATCGACCCACAACATATTATCGCAACATTACCATTTTTTTATACCATTTTTGAATGATTTAATATAACATTAGGAGAGAGGTTTTAAATCATAAAGAAATTATATCTTCCTTCCAATTTGTCATACCCCGCGAACAGGTGTGATTGTGCCATATGAGAAGATAAAGATTGTGTAATATTTTAAAAGAAGATCTCGAAAGCCCAATTGAGGATTTAGTAAAAGCAGAATGGAATATATGGGAAGTTGAAATGACACAGCAAGATCGTCCAAAACAGGCAAAGACGAACCAGTTTCTTTTTCGGGCAAGTCACAATTTTACAAATACTTACATCTGTTGCAAATACTGGCAATTTTACCAGTGTCTACTGCTTAAGAAGCTTTCAACATTAAGACTTCTGAAACCTACTTGAAGAATGAGGAGAATTACTAATTGAGATGAAAGACTTACTGGACTTGCCCTCCTCTACGTACATCGAAATATTGACATAAAAACTGAAGATGTTATCTCGAAGATGTTATCTCGGACTTGCTCACTCTCATGCCCGGCGATTAAAAGTTAAAATCAGTAAA
>JABUQX010008499.1:22500-25000 GCA_015478945.1 Trachelipus rathkii
ATATTGCATGAGTTTTGGGAGAAGTATTAAAATGCTAAGAGTAAGGTTTGTGGTCAGATTCTGGACAGCGTTTCTTCTCTAGGGGAAAGTTTTGGGGAGGGGGTGTTAAGTAATTTGTTATTTGGGCGGTTTTGTAGGGTATGCTGTTTGGTTAGATGGGTATTTTATATGTGTAATCCATGACCTAAAAGGAGGGGCGGGATTATATTGTAAGTGTTGTATAGAATTGAGCTGGTGGAAGATTTGGGGATTTTGATCTTTTTCGATGGGGGAATTGGAGGAATTTGGTGACAAGGGTGGGTTGGATCCGGGTTTTCTGATAGATTGGGTCCCAACGCAATCTCCAGTGTTTGTAGATGGGACGGATGGAGGTTTCGTCTTGTAATGTTGGATTGGGGATGATTTTAGTACAACCTGTGGATAATTCTGAGGGCTTGTATTTTTGTGAAGATTTGTAATTTATTGTGTTTGATTTTTTGAGAGTGCTGGAACCATGCTGGGTGAGGTATAAGTTTTTTAGATTTGTCTAAAGAGTTGTTTAGAGGTAGAAGTGAAGTGTGTGTTTCCTATCGCTGAAGTTGTGTTGGGAAAGGGTTCGGAGAGGGTGTTTAGTTTTCGTTGAGTTGCGGAAGTGATTTGGTCGATGTGGGGGGAGAACATCATTATGAGTGTCGTAGGTAAGTCCTAATATTTTTTGGGTTTTGTTTAATTTAAGGAAGGTTGTTGTTCAGGGTGATTATGGGATGGGAGGGAGGGGATTGAATGACGGTCTCAGTGGTTTAAAAAGGTGTAGACTTAGGGGGGAAATGTGGTCATTCTGTTGGAGCATTAACATTTTCTAATAAATGTAGTATTCTTTAGGTATGTTGTGTGGCTGTGTTTACGTCTGGGTGTTGGGAAATAAGACTGATGTCGTCTCCCCTGGGCAAAAAGAATAAAGGTTTATTTTTTTTTTTTTTAAAAAAAAAAAATAAGTTTTTTTTTTTTTTTTGGGGGTGGAATTATGGGTTGGTGTGGGAAATCTGCATGAAAAGTTGAATAAAAATAGAAGAATAAATGGCTCCCTGTGGACGCCGTTTGTAATTTCATAGAATGGGAGAGGTTGTTTTTGTATAAGACTTTTGGCAAAACGGTTGGTGAGGAAATTGGAAAGCCATTTTTTGTCATTATTTTCTAGGGGGGAGAGGAGGATTTTTTGAATAAGGATGTGTGTGGGAACTGGTATCGAATGGCTTTGTTTATGTTATTGCTGTGAGTATAGATCTGTGGGAAGGTGATTGGTTGAAGCCATTAATGATGTGCTGTGTGAGGGAGGTGAGGGCTGTGGTTGTAGAATGGTTGCTTTTGAATCTGTGTTGGAAGTCCTGGAGAGGATGGTTGAAAATTTTATTTAATCATTATTTCTCTAGCATTCTGGTGGCGCAAAGCAGGAAATTAGGCGATAGGAGGAGGGGGAATTAGGGTCTTTTTTTGGTTTGAGTTTAGGGATTATGTATGCTTGTTTCCAGATTAGGGGAATGTAGTTAAGTTGCCAAGATTTGTTGAAGATGTCTGTGATTAGGAGGATTGCTTTTTCTCCGAGGTGTTTTATGTGCAGGTTGGATATGGAGTCTGGGCCTGTTGCTGTTGAATTTTTGAGGGTTTTAATGGTTTCTGTTATCATGATTGTTGTGAATGGGGGTGGGAGGTTGTGGTCTAATTTGAGTTTTCTGAGTTGTTTTTTTGTTTTCCTATTATCGGGGTGTGTTGGTTTACGGGAGATGTTAGCGTAATGTTTAGCAAGACTGTCTGATTGTTGTTTTGGGAAAGGGAGGGAGTTATTGGGTAAAGATGGGGATTCGTGGGATGGTGGGGGGTTGTTGTTTCGTGAGTTGTTTAATTTTTTGATGACTTGCCAGGTTTTCTTATTGTCTATGCGCGAGATGTTTTGTTGTAAGTATTCAGAAAACTTATTTGTAGTGTTGGTGGTTATGAGGTTAGAGATTTGGGTGTTTAGGTTTGTTATTTGATTAGAAATGTGTGGGGTATAAGGATTGAGTTTTCGGAGGGAGTTTCTTTGTTTAATGAGTTGGCTGATATTGGGGTTGAGTTTGGGGTTGTATGATTTTCTGTGGCCTTTGGGTATATAAAGGTTTGCAGATTTGATGATTGTATTGTTTAAGTGAGTGATGGAGGTGTGAAGGGATGTTGTATCGTGGATTTGTATTGGGTTAATGTGGGTTTCGATATAGTTAGTATATGCGGGCCAGTTTGCTTTTTTGTAGTTAGTGTATGTAGTAGTTTTTTGGGGGGGTTTTTTGGTGGAGATTGTTGGGGGGGAGTTTAAGAAATAAGAATAGTAGGTGATCGATTGTAAGGTTCCGTAATAGTGCCCGGCCTATGTTGTAAGTGTGTAGGGGGGGGAAAGAATGTACGGGTGGGGGAGGTAGGGGATTGGTTGGCTTGGGGAGGGATTCGGGTGGGGAGGTTTTTTGAATTAAGGATATTTAGGGATTCTAAT
>JABUQX010008499.1:32500-59179 GCA_015478945.1 Trachelipus rathkii
CAAATAAGCATTATTAAAATGTTATTACGACAGTTAGCAACTAGTTTTATTTCCTTAGGGTTAGTAGTAACATTGTTTAAAAAGAAAACTAATTCTAAAAGCATTAGTATGAAGTTATAAGAAAGTTATTTGAAAATGTTAATTGAGGGAAGGGTGGATAAAAATTCACCATATTTATTATCTCTAGCTGAGTAAACTGAAGCAAATACACTCGGAATATGATATATATATATATATATTATCGAAAGCAGAAGGGTTAATAGATCCATTTTCTCAGCACAAGTACCTCACAATCAATACACTACAATTTACAAGCTAGAAGTAACTGGGCTAAAACAATACTGAGTGGAGAGTTAATTGCAAACCCTTTTTTTTATTTTTTTATTTTAGGATTACCTCTATGTGTTTGATCCTCACAATTCTAAATCATTAATTGTTAACATTTCAAACATTCCCTTTAATGTTAGTGTCAAAAGCTAATTGTATGCATCAGTTTAAAATATTGATTGTGCTACATACTGATAGAAGATCTAGAAGAAATGTATTAGATATTTTATTGTTTAAAACAACTCTACTGGTTAAAACAACTGTTAGTTCAAACGTTTTAAAAATAAAAAATCTTAAACGGAAGTGTTCATGCTTATCATCTTCCTGATTAGAAAACATGCGATTAGAAACATGCTAAGCGTTAAACAAAATGTTAAAATTAATGGCAAGGTTAGTTGGCATTCTCTTGCTATTTTTATTATTTTATCTTTTCTTATTAAAAGAAAATTTTTTCTTTTCGAATTTATTTTCACAATGGAAAATTTGGGCCCTCCCTCGATGATGAAACTCGTAGGTAGGTATTGATAAAATAATACAAACTGATTGGCAAAAAAAAAAATTTAAGAAAAAAAAAATTTTTTTTTTTTTCAATTTTTACCATCTGAAAACACATATTTAACCGAATTTCCGCGTAAAATTTATACATATGCGACATGAAATGTATAATAATTTCTGATCAAAACCTAAATTATGTGTCCTCTGAGACTTAAAAAAACAATAATCTGATGTTAATTTAGATATCTTATTACAGAAAAACCGCTTTAATTACACAAAAACGTTCTCCTATTTCACATCTCAAACGCAAAATGACAAGTGTGGAGTAAGGGCTTAAAATCCCTCTCTCTATTTAAAGACGATTGTGATGTGTAAATGAAATTTAAAAGTTCATAACTATGAACAATTCGGACAATTTTACTGGCTGTTTACCCTAAAAGTTAGCAAGCAAATTGAATACAAAGCGATGTAAAATAAAATTAAAGAAAATTCCTTAAAGTTTATGATCGTACAAAACGTAATTGTTCATTCTAGCATTGGTCCCTTTCATCTATTTTCCTGTGGATTTTGCCTCTTGGTAAGCATCCAACTACGTCGATAAATAAGGCTCACACTGCTAGAGACCACTGTCTCTTTACGCAGGGCTTGTCATCGAAAGGAAAAGAACTTTCACCGTTTCTATGTTGGGTTTCCTCTACCACTTTCCTACTCCCATATAAGCTTTTACTGAGACTTAGTACTAGGAATTCCACATCCTCCTTCGTACTGCTATAGCCTTCCAAAAACCTTTTATTTCGGTCTCCTATATTGGCTAATGAGACTTTACGGTGCTAGAGACACTAGTTCCCCTTCGTACTTGCTCATTTGCCAACAAAAAAAACCTTTACTCTTACCTCCTGATATTGGCTTAATGAGTTCTTCTGATACTAGAGATCACATCTCTTTCGTATTTGCTCATAGCCTTCCAAAACTTTTTTATGTGACCCAACATAGTCGTTTATCGTAAGTACATCCTTAAAATATACCTAAAACAAAAATATGAACAAAAATATGAACAAACATTCGAATAAAAACTACTGAACTATTCGCCAACCCGACTGTTAAAGTTCTCTAAGGTAATCAATTTACGAAAGTACATCCTTAAAATCATACTTAAAACAAGAATATGAACAAAAATATGAACAAACATGCGAATAAAAAATTACTGAACTATTCGCCAACCCAACTGTTAAAGTTCTCTAACATAATCAATTGTCGAAAGTACATCCTTAAAATCATACTTAGAACAAAATATGAACAAAATATGAACAAATATTGGCGAATAAAAATTACTGAACTTTCCTCCAACCAATACGATAATTTTCCTGTCGCTCTTGATTCATGATCTTGGTTTCTTATCTTCGGAATACTTTCTTCCAATCCATTCACCTTTTCTACTTGCTAAATCTAGCTCGAGGACTCGAACCAATCGTGTTGCGGAGTCATTACTGTTCAACTTTTAGAAACTTTGATTCAAAATTGCGTGGCTAAAGTTAGAAAGGACTTAATAGGTTGGTTGAAACTACAACAGATTACTAAAAACAAAGCTAAATACAGCAATAAAACTTATTGAGTATGTCATGCATTTTCCTTTAATTATACCCTAGTTCTGCGGAGGGAGTGTTTTGTTAAACATCTTAATTCCTTGCTGAAGAAAAAGAAATACCTTTAAAAAAAAAACTCGACATTTTCTCACCAAGATCAATCTTAAAACTAAGACTGCTTTGCACACTTTTCCCTTCCGACACCACTCTACTAATTATAGGACCGGTTCATCTCCATTCCTATCTCAAGAGAATTTGTTGAAAGAAGTGTTTCACGTCTCTACTAACTACATAAAATCAATCAGCTTATAGCCTATAAAGAACATGTAAATAGGAACATAATGCCTAAAAGATTGCAAAATATCTTCCTAATCTACTAAAATATTGACTCAATAGGACACTGTTTTTTGGTCTTCTCTTGTCGTTTTGTATCTTTCTTTGGCAAATTTTGCTTTTATGTGAGTGGTTACTGTAATCCACTACTTAACGTTCCCCATTTTCTCCGGAGGGAATTCGCGCCCCTTTTTTTTCCGATCTCCAGTTTTTCATCGCCTCTCATACGATTGTCAGAGTGGCTTTGAAATGAGAGCAAAACTCAAATAAGATTATATATACTAGAGAAAAAGTGTTTACAGGACCTAAAGAACCTAATCAACGTGCAATATATTACCTAATCCAGACTAAAATGTTTCAATAGGACACTGTTTTGTCTTATCTCTAAATATAAAGCGATTTATCTACCAAATCTGTGAGATTTACTCCTTCTAAATTACCGGCATCAAGCGGTGTTTCACTGTTCTGTGATCTTCCTTGGCTATCATTCACCACTACCGGGCCAACTGAGACTGGCCACAGGCCTACTAAATCCTTTAATCAAGCAGCATCTAAACTCTCATAAGGTTTGTAGGCGAATCAAGAGGACCTTAGTGTGAATGTTTGATGACTGTCCTGGTCTACATTTCTGTCCTTTACCATTCAGAACTTCCTAAACATGGCTTAATTTTTGTAATATTATAGATAAGGAAAAATTCACGATGAGGCAAAATCATGCAAATATTAGTAAAAATGAATATATTGCGAGATAAACTATGACAGCTTAAGATTAATAAACTTTCTTAATCCATATCTAAAAAAATCAATATTTAAAGAAATGCATATTAAAATGTTATACAAAAAATCCATATATATCTATTTTTCTCTCACACAAACAAATATATATATATATATATATATATATATATATATATATATATATATATATATATATATATATATATTTATATTATTCTATATTATATATACAATTTATATATATATATATATATATATATATATATATAAACTTATATAAGTTGTTTTATTAGGGTACTTTTCAGACTCCAAATGCGTTTTCTTAACGATCCTTTCGGCATGACAATCTTCTCCTCTCTCCTACTCTCCTACATGTTAAGACACTCTCGTCGTCTCACGATTAAAATTTCTTTTAATACCTTCCACAAGAGGGGTGAGCAACCACTGTGAAAGTGAACTTAACTCTGTCAATCGGAGTTCTTCTGAGGGTACTTGGGCATTTTCCAATCTCCGAATTCTGCCTTTTCCGCAATTTCTTATTGCTACCTCATTTACCGATTCTTCTTCCTCAAATTGAAGATTGACTGAAACCATGGCCTCCTGACCTATACTGAATCGTTGTTTTACCCTATTTATTTTTTTAAAAGCGAAACGTAACTAGTGTGCAGCTCTTCTTCCAATTTTAACTTTCTATTTCAATAACAAAATAAGAAAATAAAATAAAATGCTGCCTATTATTCAGGATTCTAATCCGTTACTTTTCATAAAAATAAAGAAAATGTAATATTTGACCGAAGTAAATGTTATTTTTCGCAAAAACAACGTATGTTAATGATATATATATATATATATATATATATATATATATATATATATATATATATATATATATATATATATAGAAAAAAATTAAATCTTATACATATGTATAAAGAATATTAAAATAAATGTGATATAAAACAACAAACTTGGATTCTCCATTATAAATTTTTTCCAGTCAGTGTGAATTCTACTAATTTCCTCTCTCTCTCTTTCTCCTTTAGAATTATCTGAATAGCTCGATCCTCGGCCTTTGATCAGATATCTGTCTGGAAAACCAAATTGACTTCTCCCTTTTCTAAAATAAATAAAAGATTATTAGCAAAACAGTAAACATATTCAACAAGTGCCTGTGCGCCGCGCGCAGAGGTCTTAACGCATGCAACATATAGTGTATCCAGATCCGCAGATGGGGATAGACGAGACTTCTCCTCGGCTTATCCGACATGCTTTCCTAAGACTTATTGTATACCATGGCGGATGGGATTACTACTATCATGAAGACTTCAGGGGGCCCCTTCTAGAGGTCTCTCAAGGCTGTAAGGGTTCCGCCTTACTCAACCCTTTACCTCTGGGGTTAACTTACAAACTACAAAGACTCGAACTGTTTATGCCAGACTTTTAATATTTTATCATAGGAAAATGCATCTATCTATTCAAACCCTTATTTTTTCACTCTCTTCTGACTCTAAAATTTTCAGAAATTAAATAAACCAAGCTTTAAAAATTAGATCAAAACTAAAAGCATCCCTATAGGTTAAAAGCGCTGTTTTAATAGGGATATTCAGCATGCATATCCTCACCCATACAACATATATATCTATATATTCATATTATATATATATATATTATATATTAATATATTAATATATATTAATATTATATATATATATATATATATATATTTATTTTTGAAACATATGCTATAGGGCTTGATGTTTTAAAAACTCTTTGGATTGGTCAACTATTTACTTCTCTTGAATTTATGAAAACGGATATCGTTACTTTACATTTTTAACTTTACAAACAAATATATAAAGAAAACTAAAGAATCTTATCTCCTTAAAATTTTAATGAAATTTCAAGGCTATTTCTTGGTGAAATGATGTTTAATTTAAAACTATTCTTGAAGGAAGGAATACTAGAATTTACAGTTTTAAAACTCATTTACCATAGCTTCATCACTACTTCTACTATTTACTTATACCCTAACATGCAAATACACCTATACATGCAGATAGGCATCCGGGGTATATATAAAACATTCTACAAATACATATACAAAAATTACATAATATTATATTATATATATATATATAATATATATATATATATTATATATATATATTATATATAAAAGATTTGGACGAGAACGAGTCTGAGAAATTTTTCTTTAAAGGGGTGAAGCTTGCCTCGACTTATGCACGCACCGGGCTATCTACGGGCGTCAATCTTTCCGATTTAAGACATTTGGCGGTGCCTTACATATATAATATATATATATATATATATATTTTATTATATATATATATATATATATTATATATATATAATATATCATATATATATATACATATATTGTTGGCCCACCTCTTTTCTCCGACAAATCTAAATTTCTCTTTTTCTCCTCTCCTCTCTCACCGCTCCTGCATTTAAATTTCTTCTTCCTCCGCTCCCTCTCTCTCTGCTCGCTTCCTCCTTCTAAATACCAGCGGAGCGAAAGGTTTTGGGGGGTCATATCTTCTTTTTAAGGTGTAGTCAGCGGAGCTTAAAGCTTCGTTCCTTGGGGACGGCAGATTAAAGGTTCTCATTACCTGTACCTGGCCGAACCCTTCCCTCCGAGTTGGTTCGCTGATGATGAAAAGCGGGATTTGTACAATTTTTCCTTCGCTACAAACGGTCATTTGACGCTTAAAGAGGTTCAGACTAGCACATTCATGACTAATAATATTAGTTCCTATTAATATTTGCCATTTTTCTTGAATCAATTCATGCAATAAAAATTTGGTGCGTTGGATTTTTCCTGATAAATTGAAGCAAATTCCTACCTGTCTATATTGTCTCGGTTGCAGCCCGTTTAAACCCTTTAATCTAAATGGTGACGGTTCACACAAAACCTCTACCTTTTCCTTTTCTTTTAAGGCTTCGAAGGTATCCCTAGTGATCATAGAAACAGGCGCGGCAGAATCTAAAACCGCGGTTACGTCTATTCCTCTTTTATTTTCCTCAAAAGCGATCGTTATTTTACATCCATATTGCTCATCTCTTGGTGACACTTCCATCGATCTTTCAGAGGAACCCGACAATTCGGCTTCTGCTTGTGCTACCTTCTTGGGTTTAGGTCGAACAGCCACTTGAGAAGGTAAAGAAGTTACCTTTTTCTCTATGTTCTCTGTTATTGTTTCTTGATTTTCTTCTGTCTCTTTTTTCACACTTTTTGGAACCAACTCTGGCGCCTTTGGTTCTTCGGCTGAAGCCTCGACTTTTGCTCTAATATCAGTTACAGCTAGCACTGAAATCTCTTCTATGTCTTCTGCCTCCTCTTCTACATCTTCTGGATCTTCTTCTTCCAAATGTGGGTGGAGGGGCATTTCTTTCTCTAATATGATCATCTTTTGTAGCACAAATTCCGTATCCAAACTCGGATCAAAACTTCTTAAAATTGCTCCTCTTAGTTCCGAATGATCTCCTTGGGAGTCGATATAATCTAGAACTTTAGCCATCAACATGTAATTGATCTTCTTTTTCTCGAACAAACTCCCTAAAGGCTCAATCATAGCTAGATTTTGATAGGTATCAATTAAGCGTTTTATTTCCTGTGTAAATACAGTGAATGGAATGTCTCTAACTCCCTTATAGCTGACGAATTCCATCATAGCTTCTATCGATGATCTGGTATTTGAAGCTGCATTTCCACCATATTTGAAAGGTGTTTCTCTGGGCATTGGTTTTACTATCGAGCATGGCTTTGGTGTACTGTTTTTTCTATCCGCTAAAACTTGTGTCTGAGACTTATCTTCTTTTCCTCCCTTGTATTCCATACAAACATTTAATGGGGCACTGGCTCCTCCTGAGCAAAGCGCTATATCTTCATTTTCCTTTTCTTTCTCTCTCTCCTTCCCTAGCACCGCTTCTTCCTCATTTTTTATATCGTCTTTCGTCTCCTTTTTCCCTACTTTTTCCTCTTTCACCTTTTTCTCTTCAGTTCGGACAAACGTATCCCCTCCCCCTCCTTCGGGCGGTGTCGAGATAGCTTCTCCTTCAAGCGGGATTGTTTTATCAGCGCCCCCTCTCTTAGGGTTTGACGAGATAATTTCCCTTTCAGGTAGGGGATGTTTACCCACACCTGTGGTGGTACCCCTCATTAAGTCTGCTTTTCCCTTCTCCATCTCCTCTGGAGTTAAGGGACCACACGACTCGACCTGCAATTCGTTCTCAGCCATTTTAATGATTCGTTAGTAAAAAGTGAAAATAAGGTGGTTAAGTATGGTTAGTGGAGTTGTTGATAATTAAAAAAAATGAGAAAAATGGTTTAATCGGGAATAAAGATTGATGAGATCAAAGTCTATTATGAATTATATGGGCAAAATTATATGAACATCAATTTCAATTGAACTGCCCCAAATATATTTTTTTTTTTTTTTATTATCTTAATTAAAATGATAAATATTCTGCTTCAATTAAAATGGAAAAGTGCTCAGATTCTACTTGATATCATAGTGATTGTTCGTTATTAAAATTCAATTAAA
Organism: Trachelipus rathkii; assembly: GCA_015478945.1. Taxonomy (NCBI): domain Eukaryota; kingdom Metazoa; phylum Arthropoda; class Malacostraca; order Isopoda; family Trachelipodidae; genus Trachelipus; species Trachelipus rathkii. The sequence goes on from JABUQX010008499.1 coordinate 40,545, forward strand.
ATTACGTTTATAGTGAAAATTATAACGATAACTATTAAGCGATATTCCTTTTTAAACAATTTTTCTTTATTTACGAAGAGAAGAAAAAGGGAGATTGAAAATTCTTATCCTATTCTTCTATTCTCCAAATATGTAAATAAAAACCAGCTGTGATTTTAAACGTTCCCAATGCTCTTATGCATGCAACGCGCGGAAACCATATGGACTCCTTTGCACATGCAACCTTCGACTCTGTATGCGTCTGACGCATACACGCTATGCCAATGTGAGTGTACGCGTGCAAGTACACATGTACTCACATACACATATATATATATATATATATATATATATATATATATATATATATATATATATATATATATATATATATATATATTTATATATATATATATATATATAATATATCTAATATTTTTTAAGGATTATCAATGCTAAAAAAAATATGTGGAATTGATTGGTTTTTCCTTTTTGTTAATTATATTAATTAAGAAAAAAAATGAAAATCAATTAAAATGATAATTAAATACAAGCAGTCTTTTCTCTGCAATTTAATTATTATGTATATTAATTAACGTTATTCCAATCAATTCCTGTTTGCAATAAAAAATTAATGAAAAAATAAAAGAGAAAAAATTTCCCTTTTTTATTTTTTAACGTGTGGCTGAGCGAGGGCCAGTTGTCCTTGATCGCGCAACTGAGTTTTGTCAAAACGGCACGTTCTCTCCTCCCTTGCCTCTCTGTGCGTATGTTTGGATGTGTATATTTACATGTGCGTTCGTTAACGCTTCTTTAAACACCTATTTAGCATACGCCACTTAATCTATATATATATTATATATATATATATATTTTATATATATATATATAGATATAAAGAGTTAATTTACTATAATATATATATATATATATATACCTAGATTTTAAAAATTTTTTAAGATGAAGTATTTTATAAGAATTTTGTTATCAGTAATTTTAAAAATATTAAAGTAATTAAAAAGTTTTTTAAATCAAATTTAAAAAATAATAAAAAAAAACTCTAATGCACTTTCATTTTCATGTATATAATTGTATATATACCAAAAATGAAGGCTACCTTGCTGATGCCGATCTGTGGGGGGTGATTTTCCTTCCGCTTTTCACCTGTCTAGACGAGGTGGCGTCAACAAACGTGAGGTAGCTGTTGTGTGCGTGTATGGTTGCGCTGGGAGGAAATCATGCATGTGTGGCTTTGTTCTTTACTTATTCTTTCCTTTTGGTACACACAACCTATTCCTGTATGCTTTGTGTATGCGGATTTGTACGAAGGCGTATATATATATATATATATATATATATATATATATATATATATATATAATATATATATATATATATATATATATATATATATATATATATATATATATATATATATATATATATATATATATTACCTCTACTCTCGACAAATCCGAATACCAGAATAAAAAGGGTTTGTTAAGGAAATAAAATTGTTAGATGCCCTATGCTTCTATATTCTTTTCCCTCCCTTATCCACACAAACAAACAATCAGACTACTTATTTTTAAAAAATACTTTTTTTTTTTAAAATTAATTATGCTTTAATCAATTCTATATTAATTAAGTAATTATTTTTTATATTTTAATTATTAATTTTTTGTTTTTTAGTAATTACATAAATTTATAAATTTACTGATACGTCCTTTTGGAACTTATCTTTTTATTGATTCCTGCGTTTACACCGAATCAATTTTGTTATCGGGAGGTCTTCTTTTTCCTGTGTTCTCTGCTCGTCGACGAAATTGTTTTTGGCGCTGGAGTGATTGAGCTCGTCGATCTTTTTGGGTTTTGCGTAAGGGAAATTAGTTAAGTTAGTACCCTAATCTATGCCCCAATAATGTACTGTTTATTACCTTTAATTAGCAACTAATTATCCTCTTTACTAAGACTGTTTATAATCTGCTACTTTTTTCTAATCCGACTGCGTATTTTTATTTATTTGCCTCTTCGACGGCAATCTAATTCTTTATCAAAAGATTCTTCTATTCGTATTCTGGTACAGGTTAACCAGTATGGAGTTCGATCTGGCTGTTGAAGTTCCAAGCCCGGATCTCTCAGGCTAATCCTGGCATATAGGGCGCAAGTATAGTTATTTTCTCTTTTTCACTTCACTTCTTTGTTATTGTGTCGTTAGTTTCCTTTGTGCTATCTTTATTCTCCTTTCTTCTTTATTCACTTACTCAACTATTCTGTTTTAGGTTCTGTATCAACTACGATGAATGTTTTAATTGCGTACCTGAAGGTTCTTCCTTTGACGACTTATACCAACTAATGGTGGTGAAGCTAATGAGTTCTTCCCCCACCTTTATGGAACTCATCGGCGGGACGCCCGCTTAAAGTCTTTCGATATCAGATGCCTATTCCTAAGTGACACCATGAAGTAAAATAACCTTGCAAATGAGGATTCTCACCTCTTAATATTCTAGTTGTATAAAGGCTCTCACTTTATCAGCGTTACTTGTTGAGGAGGGTTTTCACTCCTAATTTATAGTATATAAACAGTCTTTTTTAAACAACACCAGAGGATAAAGAAGGAGTAATTAGAAACATATTAAACAATCTATATTAAAGGTTACAGTACAAATTATGGCATAGAAAAGAAATACACGTTAAACTAAAATCCATTCACTCATTACCCACATCTCACCATCCATTCAAATTCGAGATGAACATCAGAATAACATATAGGAAAAAACCTAAAAAATATAATATGATAACAATAATCATCCTGCCTAGTCATTATACATCATAGTTATAATAAGAATAATTATTGATATTTTATTATTATTATTATTATTATTATTATTATTATTATTATTATTATTATTATTATTATTATTATTATTATTATTATTTTCCAATTTCTTGGTTACAAGTTGAATAATTTTTTAACAATAATAAATTATATATTTTGGCTGGATCATTACCTCCCATCTTTAATTTATGACTTCATCTTAAGGAACATTCGAGGAGGATCCATCTGAATAGGCAAGGATAAGATTTTCCAATTCACTGGCACCATCTCACAACACACACAGTTTATGTCTTATTGATTACATTTCGTTTGCTTTTCTGCAAAGATTATAAATGAGTCTTTGATCTAAATAATTAGATATTCAATTAAAAAAAAAAAAAAATATATATAGGGGCAGATAAAAAAGAAAATATATATATATATATATATATATATATATATACTTAATATATATTTCTATATATATATATATTATATTATATACTATTGTATATATATATATATACTTCAATACATAATATATACGCATTATATCTATAGATGTTTTTGAAGAAAAAAAAAAGTTTTATTATGCTTAATCGCGTTATGAGTTTCCCTCTTTATTTAATTTCTATGAGTTACGTTAGATATTTGAACCCTTCTATAAAATATTTATTTAATTACTTTAGATATCTTTTAAACCCCTTTATAAAATAGTTTCACTATAGCAATGCGATTACTAAACTGCACCAGTTGAATAGAGAACGCGGAATGAGCGTCCTCAAGCTTACCTCAGATGCCCAGACCTGCGGCTATTGCAAGTAAGGCGTCATAGCTACGGGTCATGGTTCCTACCGTTTAGGATTTCCACCCTTGTGGTGTTTCTAGTTAAAGAAGTAAGAAAATAGAAGGAAGGGACAGGATCGAGCCTGTACCGTTTCTATGCCAGGTAAATGTTGAAGAACCAATAAGAGAGCGTGAGAAACCGCTCTCCCTTGCAACGGAATTTGAGGCATGTCGTCAGGTAGACGCCGTACTTCGAAATTCCTTCGTTGTGAGTTTTTTCCATCGATACATACTAACGGAGTTTAGTATTGACTCACTATACAGTCTCCCTCGCCGGAAATGAGAACTGGTTATTATGGAAAAAACGATTTCACCTATCTCAATTATCATATCCTGAGGAAATGAACACGAATAGTTATATAATTGATTTATACATATAATATAGTTATATATATATTATATATAATATATATTATATATATATAATATATATAATATATATATATAGTATAATTATATGGACACAGTTCTTAACGCCCACACGGAACGGGAGTTCGGATCAAAAAAAATTTCACAGGTAGCATCTATGATACATAAATAGATGTTCTAGGGTCGAAATGAATTTTTTTGTTTTTTTTTACATGTTCTAGGGGAAATTAGGTAGGTCAGGTCAGGTTAAGGAAAAAAAATTTCAATTTCGACCCTAAAACATCTATTTTTGTTATCTTAGAGGCTACCTGTGAAATTTAAAAAAATTTTTTGATCCGAGCTCCCGTTCCATGTGGCGTTAAGTAACTTTAATATATATATATATATATTATATATAATATTATATATTAATATATATATATATATATATATATATATATATATATATATATATATATATATATATATATATATATATATATATATATATATATATATATATATATATATATATACTTGAAAATATCAAACAACGAGGAGATACGTAGTCCTTTAATATATATATATATATATATATATATAATATATATATATATATATATAATATATATATATATATATATATTATGATATATATATATTATATATATATATATATATATATGGCCAGCGTTTACATTAGCCGTCAAAGTTGTAACTTAAAAAATAACTAAGTTATATTGCTTACAGCTCAAGGAATACATTCTTTGAAATCTGGTAAAATTTTACTTATGAAAGTTATTAAATAAGTAAATAAATAAATGAATTATAAATAAATTATAAATAACATGATTTAATAAGTTGTCCTTATTTGGAAAGTTCTATCGTTCTCTGGCACCTTGATCACAGTTCATTGTAACGGGGTCTGATTTCTTCTACGAAATCGTTTAATGTGTCTGTATATTCACACAGTTCATTGTAATGGGGTCTGATTTCTTCTACGAAATCAGTTAAATATATGTATATATATATATATATATAAATTATTGAATTTAAATCTTTACTCATATTTCTAAAATTTATTTGATCTTAAATAGTATAATATTTTGCAGTAGGGGGCTCGAGCCGACGGGGAAGATAGGGGGGGGAGGGGGGGGACCGTTTTCCATACCCCGTAGGGGAGGGGCGGAGGAACCCCCGCGACACCCAAATACCAAAGAGCGGGGGTTCCGGAGACCCTCTCCGGATGGGGGGGGGAATAGTCCTACCCTGTAGTTTCCCCGGAAGCCGAGAGACCTCGACTTTCTCTGCATTATGTTCAAGCCCTTGGGTAATTTCTTAAGTTTTAAACACCATCCTTATGTTAAAGGGCAACGTAAGGTTACGTTAAATTAAAATAAGTTTACAATTACTATTTTTTTTTTATTTAAGCTTTTTTTTTAAAACTTTAAAAAAAAAGTTCATAAGTAAAAATTTTTACGCAAGATTCTTCTAAAAGAATGTATTTCCTTCTTAGTGTTACCATTAAATAGTTTTTAAGATACATATGACGGCTATAAAATATGATATATAATATATAATATATATAATATATATATATATAGTATATATATATATATATTATATATATATATATATATATATATATATATATATAATATTATATAAATATATTATATATATATATATATTATAAAAAAGAAAGAAAGGATTTTATTTATAGTAATTTAATTAATAACATTACAAATATGAAGAATTACCTTAGAATGACTAGCCTTTCAAACATATTATCATATAGCTTGGATCTCTTTGGAGAGTGAATGTGACCAGCAAAGCTGAATAACCTTTCTACAGGGGCCGATGAAGGTAGTGGAGTATTGTAGTGCAAAAAGATTTTTAACACAGGGAAACCTATTAAGTGACTATAGGGATCTGTCGTTATCCGCAAGGCATTTAAGCACTTCTATTTCTAGTTCATCTTTATTCAATGACGTGGGTGATGTAGATGACAAAACTCTCGTATTCAAAAAGTCATCTGGACTGCTACCTCCAGCCAATCCAGAATCCATTACTTCGTTAGGCTCTTAAGATGTATTTGCTTGAACCTTTCATTTCCGACAAGGAGCCTACGATTAGCCGATTATCCTGATACTTTTTTTCTCTATTTTACTCGTATTAGGGTATTCGGGCTTTATGGCAGTCATTTGATTTTGTGGTTAGGATTAGAAATAGATGCCAGAACTGCGGTGTTGGCCGAGCTATGCAAACTAAGAAACTCCCGAAATCTATTCTCGAAACCTGAAGCTAATGCTGTAAGAAGAGGATGAACATGTCTAAGTAGAGACGTATTTAAGCGTTTAAATTTTTTTTTCAATCACTAGCAATGTTGGAAGCAAAGTTCCATAAAAACAGCTTTATCACCCTGTAGCCTATCTAATGCAACAGCAATTGGTTGAAATACTAAAATGTACTCTTCAAGAATTCAATTTCAATGTCTTTGAAGCACGGGAGTGGCTGGATAAAAAATGGAAAAAGAACGTTTTTGTGATGTATTAGAAGAAGAAAGCTGTCGTACAGGCTGTTCCATCTTGTTGGACATGGCAGTCTTAACTGACATTGAAATATATTGTTAATTGTTTCAGCAGATTTAGGACGTCCAGATAAATTCCAAAGAGCTGAACACTTGCCAAATACACTGTGGTAAAGTTTAGAAAAATAACCTAAGCTCAGTTCTCGCATCAGTAGTACAAGTTAAACTAAGAGTGTGAGAGGCACACCTTAGATGATTCGGAAGAGGTTGTTCGATTAAATAATCTTCGTCAACTTCCAAACAAGAATTGTAAAACTCACCGTCATCTTCATTCGGCTCGTCGTTGATATCGGTTTCACCTGAAGCAGTATCTTGATCTATACCCACATTATCGACAACCTGAATAATAACGCCGAATTCTTTGAACAGCTATCGAACAACCCTCTAATAGTTTGCAGGATAATTCTAAGCTCTTCTGAGTCTTCCTATAATTCTTCTTCTGAATTTCCCATGCTCTAGCGCTCCCCAATGGATTCTATAACCTTAACAGATGAAATGGAACAAATAACAACTCCCAAATGGAGCTTGATGTGATGAACCACTCTCTTTCTAATTAATCTGTTCCTGCGCCTCCGAGATAGGTGATATGGGAGAGAGTCTGTCCATACGCAAACGCCGCAAGCGCTCTGTGTTCTATTGGAGGCTTATGGGATATGGGAGCCCAGAATTGGTCCCCATGTGCTAATTAAAATCGTTCAGTTTCTCTCCTATAAATCACGTTCCCGATGACGAAATTTGACTGATACCGTGTCAACCCGAACGAATCCTATATGGATACCCTGTTATTTGCGGACCTCCATACACCTTCTCAAAGAATGATGAATTCTTTCGGTAACTGATTCTTCCTTCCTCATTTTCATGGAAGCAAATCCATCATCCGCTGACACATTTCTGAATCCTGCTTACTTTGACAGATATTAATATTTCCTGCTTCCATTGAATAAAACATTGAAGTTGCATTTTTGGTTGCTCTTCTATTAGACCAATCAAACGCCACATCAATAATTTGGACTTGGGTTTTTGATACTCAAACTTATCTCTGCATTCATGCGATGCGAAATCCCTCACGTCAGATCAAATGAAAAAACTTTTTTTCCAAAGCAGTACGTAAAACACAAAATCTCTGGTGTATAATCTATCTCTAGCTACCTGGATTTGTTGTTTCCTCGTCGAAATCCAAGTCTTAGCTCTCCTCTTCACTGATATCTTAACCTCCAAGTAACACCTAGTCACATAGAGACAATTGTCTCAAAAAGATCATCAATCATATACATTTAAAAACAGTAACAGCAATGGCCCCCTTCCTGTCAAATGAATGTGTCGTGGCATGCTTATTCTAGATTTTGAAGATCTTATTTGTTCAAGCTAATAACATAATGCACTACCAAAGTGCATATGTTTTTGGCAGAGAAACTTTGACTATTGTCCATTCGGTGCTTCTTTCAACCGTTCCGATATATAAGAGTCGTGCCTGTCTGAATCTCTATAGAAGAGGTTTGTCAATTGATATGTGGGAGGTGCATGGAATACTCTTTCATTAATCTTGTCCCCTATTTCTCCAGTCCCTCTTCAGAACTATACTGTCATGCAGTGGCAGCACGGAATTCATTTGTCCACCGACCTTTCTAATTCTGCTCGATCTACTTGCCTCCGAGTAGTGAATTTACTAAGGTCGACTTGCTGATCTTTTAAACAACCGCCTTATCGTGCCGGTTGAATTATATCTTAGGGGAGCTTGGTCAACTGCCGCCGACCCCTCGTCTATGTCCAATATCCTTGTAGATCTTTTACGGGCAAAATTATGCCCGTGGCTTAATATTTTTATGCCCGCTGACCCGTTTGACATGTAATTATTATTGTTTTTTTTATTTAGGATTTATTAAATTTTACTTTTTTTCTTTTTCCACTTATTATTTTTCGGAAGAGAAAAACATATATAATTATTAATATATATAATATAGTAGTATATATAGTATATATATATAGGTATAGTAGTAATATATATATATATATATATATATATATATGTATTATATTTATGATATATATATATATATATATATGTAGTATATATAGTATATAGGTATAGTTTTATAGTTTTTCGTTGGGATATATACGAATTGGCAACATTTGTTTGCAGTTGTTGCCAATAGACACAGACAATGCAATAGAATGAATAGAATAATTTTACTCCTCTCTCTCTTCTCTTCTCTCTATATATATAATATATATATAATATATATATATATATTATATATATTATTTATATATATAGTATATAATATATATTATATATATAGTATATAACTAATACTACCAAACACTTATTTATAATATATATTATAAATATAGTATAAATATAGTATAAAGCCTAGCAATTTTTTTACGAGTTTTGTCAGTATGACAACTTCCCTAATTCGCTTTCCGGCTTCAATGCAGTGTTTTTTCGGTTGTTGAGGACGCAAGTGTTTATAGTGTTTTTGTCAGTTTGTGTTGCTTTGTGGTTGATTTATATTTGTTTGGAATTTCGGAAGCATGTCCAGCATTAATTCAAAGAGACAAAAGTTATCTTTATATAATTTCAAAGACGAATGGACGAAAGATTATTTTTTCATCGAAAATAAAGGCAGACCAATATGCCTTGTATGTGGGGAATCTGTTTCAGTACCAAAAAAAACAATCTTGAGTGCCATTATTCTTCCAAGCATAAGGAATTGGATAATGTGCAAGGGGAAATACGCCTCGAAAAAATTAATCATCTTAAAAAGCAACTAAAAGGCCAGCAGTCAATATTGCAGCATACACATAAACAAAATAAGCTCCATTGTTCGAGCAACTATGAGTTTCTGAATTTAAGTAGCAAAGGCCTGAAACCACATTCCAGAGGAGAAATCATAAAAAGAAATGCTTAGTGGACCGCAACAAAAGTTTTAACTCCAATAAAGTAAAATTATTCAACAAGCATCAGTTTTATTCACAAAAACAGTGGTCTGAATCTGGAACGCGGATGACCGGGGCCCCGGCCCCGGCCCCGGCCCGGCCCCGGCCCCGGCCATTTTTAGTGACCCCCGGCCCCGGCCCCGGCCCCGGCCAAAATCAGGAAAAACCGGGGTTTCTACCGGGGTTAACTGTAAATTTACACTAAATATAGAGAGTTAAATCAAACAAAATAAAAAAATATATTTTTAATTCTATTACTCCTTTGTTATAAAATTGATGCAAAATATATTAAACATACTAAATATAATCATTTTTTTGGTATTTCTATGATTTCAAATTAATTAATTGAGGCCAAACAAACATTTTTTTTAATTTTAAAGAAAAATCATCTCTTAGAAATTACAAACGAATTCGGATGGAGGATTTCATATATGATTGTTTTAAAATATTAACTGTATTTTATTTATTTAGAAGAAGAATATTTCAAGAAATCAAATATTTTCCAAAATCTCTTTTAAAAATTAGTTGGTTTGAAGAATAACTTTTGAAATTATGATAATCTGGAAAGTATTTAAATATTAGAAAATGTAGATAATATATATACATTCTATGTATTGTATATAAAATATATAGTATATTATATATATATATATATATATATATTATATATATATATAATATATTAGTATATATTTACAGTTGTCACACCCACTCACGGGCAGAACCTTTTCAAGGAGGGGGTGTTACACGCCTTAGAAGTCAAAAACTAATATAGAATTACGCAGATGAGCAAAGAGCGCAGGCTTTAAAGTGTGGGGAGATTAAAATTCAGCAGGAAACAAGAAGATGGAAGAGAATTCACAGAACAGATGTGGCAGGAAAGAAGAAGCACCGCAGCGAACTAGCCTGGTAGTTACCTCTTCAAACACAAAACTCATGTGCAGACAAAGCACCCCTAGTTCTACGAGGCAACGTAAAAGGGGAGGTACGCGAGTGATAAGCTCCCTCGAGGCACCTGCCCTGCGGTACCTATAGAAAAGAGATAAAGCACCAACATCGCGCCGGAAAGATAGAGGGTCAAGGAACTGGAAATACAGAACAGTTTATAAGCCTTTTTGCCTTTGACTCGACCCAATCTCATAAAGCCGGGTGAAACCAGAGCCCCCCCCGTCAGATTATGAGAGCAACTCCATGATCAAGGGCGGAATGAGACTCTTGTATAGCCTGAGCAACTGAGAAGAAGGAATAAAAGTCTCGCAGTCAAACAGAACTCCAGTTTCTTTGAGGCCGCCCTAGCAAACGTTGTGATGTGAGGTTCAGACATTTTTTGTTTATGTTAAGGCCAAGGATTGTTTATATTGTCAACAGGAGAGACATGAGAACCGTCGAAAGAGATAGGAAAGTTGGAAAGGGTTGTCTTAGAGAGGGAGATTGTAGAAGTTGATGTTTTAAGAAGATTGAATTTCACATGAGGTTCAGACAAACCCACCGTGAAATTTCTATCCAGAATCAGCGTAGAATAGGAATCGGAAAGATTAAGACGAGAGGCAATTCTAGATATAAAAGAAGGAATAGAATTGAAATGAGTTTGAAGAATGAAGGTCGAGTCATCGACATATGAATGAGTGAGTAGAGTTAGATGTGCAGGTGGAAGGAAGACATAATGAAAAGTAGGAATTAGTAAGAAGAGAGATAAGATCAGAACCCTGAGGAAACACCACTATTGAACAGAAAGGAAGAAGAAGTCGTCTCCCATCAACAAACAGCCGATATTGAGCGATTTGATAAGAAAACTAGACATAAGTAAGCAAAGAGAAGGAGGAAACCGAAAAGGAGGGGAGCTTTGGAGAGCAGTGGACGCGTGCCATAACCCGTCAAATGCTTTGGATATGTCAACCGCCACCACGCAAGTCTCCCGTTAAGTTCCTAGGGCGGGAATAACCATGAAATCAGTAAAGAGACGGAAGTAACTAATTCTGCAGTAGATTACCTCGAGCGCCGAAATGCTCATTACTGGCGATCGTGAAAGTAAGTGAATGAGATCCAGATGATCTAAGAAAATGAGAGTTGAGAAGAGTTTCAGAAGATTTAGATAGAATACAAGTAAGAGCTATAGGGTATAGTTAGAAGGATCAGAGCGGCTTCCTTTTTTCGGAATAGGAATGGACATGAGCGTGCTCCAACACTGAGGGAAAGTGTAAGTATTGAGACATAGAGAATAATAGTTGAGACGAGGGAAGGGCCAGCAAGGAAGCACACTCCCTCAAACTCGCGGGGAGGATGCCATCCGGGCCAACCCGCCTTCCGAACGTTCGTTAGATTTCAGGAGCCCATTCACCGCGATAAATGTAATCAACAGGCAAAAGGCTAGGACACCCTGAGAGAGAAGGAGGAGGATGAAGGATGCCGAGAAATCGTCCAGGGTTGAGTTAGTTGAAAATAGGAGGCCGAAGAGGTATTGGCCTTTTCAGTGGAGAATTAGAAATCAGAATCCATCAGAGGCGATAAGTAGGAGGAGAAGACAGATTTACAGAAGTTGTTAGAGAGTTTTTTGGCAAGAGGCCAGAAAGATTTGTCGTTAGGAGAACCAAGGAGGTTAGCTTGGTGCACTTTGCGTGTGATTGAAAGGCCGCGGCTTGTCTTTCGGTCGAAGAGTTATCTCCTGCAACGATTTCTAGCAAGAATGAAAATTAAGCAAGAGTGATAGGGAAACGAGAATTTTTCCACTCCCGATACGCACTGTTCTAGCCTAAATGGCCAGAGTACAAGCACGATCGAACCATGAATCTGGGGATAGGAGAAAGATTATATATATATATATATATATAAGTATAGGTATTGATATTATATATATATGTTATATATATATATTTATATTATATATATATATTATATGGATATATTTATATATATAATATATATATATATATATATATTAGTATATATATATTATATATATATATATATATATATATTATATATATATATATATAATATATTATATATAGTATAATATATATAATGATATATATATATAATATATTATTAATACAACTTATTCTCCTAGAAAATCAATTTATTTTCTAAAAAATTTTTTTCGAAAATATTTATTAAATTGAATTAAAAATGTATTCCTTTTTTTTATAATTAAAATTATTAATTAATTGAAATTATATTAATTTTCATCCTAGTGTTTTAAGACTTGCAGTGTTTTTGACTTACATTTCTAATTTTAGCTAACCCCCGGCCCCGGCCCCGGCCCCGGCCCCGCAATTAGAGCAGCCCCGGCCCCGGCCCCGGCCCCGGCAAAATTCCCGCCCCGGTCGTCCCTAGTCTGATTCGCAATCTGTGAAATGGCTAATAACATTGAGTTAACTTTGAAGAAAGCAGCAGCGTCATTTAAATTCTATTCTTTGGCTGTTGATGAAACCCTAGACATCACGAGTACAGCACAGTTGGCAATTTTTATTCGTGGAGTTGATTCTGACTTCCATATCAGAGAGGAACTGCTTTGCTTGAAATCTATGCATGGAAGGTTAACAACAGGTGAGAATTTTTTGCCAATGTTTATAAGTCTGCATTAATGATTATGAATTATCTTTGAAAACTAATTGGTATTGCCGACTGATGATGCACCATGATTTGGTAGAACTCAAAAAGGACTTGTTGCTTTGATTAAAAAGGAACTGGAAGGAGGCACGTTGATAATGAACTTAAAATTGTAATTCATTGATAATTCACCAAACAAATATTTGTGTGGCCGTGTCCATGAAAATGACAAATGTGGATGTCCTTATTGTTGTGAAATGTAATTTAATTAAAGTAAAGGTCTAATAACAGGTGTTTATGAGTTTTAATTAGATCTTGAAGCATGTATGGAAATTTGTTATATTAATTGGTGAAGTTCGTTGGCTGTCAAAAGGTTCTATGCTCAAAAGATTTTATGAACTCAGAAATGAAATCATGATATTCATGGACATGAAAAATATGCCCATCCATGAGCTGGAGAAGGAAGAATATGGTTGTGTGATTTGGCATTTCTTGTGGACATCACTCAGCATTTGAATAAATTAACCTGAAATTACAAGGACAGATTTATTGATTACTTGCTTTATACATCATTAAATCTTTCCCGTCCATGGTTACAACTGTGGGATTGGCGAGCTAAAGAAAACTAATCAACTCATTTTTCCAACATTACATGGGAAGAAAAACCAGTTTCAACAGTGGCGTATTCCGAGGCCTGCTCACGGAAGCGAAGAATGAATTTGAAAAAGGTTTTATTGATCTTAAAAAGTTTCAAATTGAGCTTCAGATATTCGACACCCCATTTAACGTAAGGTCAGAAGATGCACCTGATTCATTACAACTAGAACTAATTAACTTGCAGTGCGATAATGCATTGAAAGCTAAATTTAACTGTGTGACTCCTCTTCAGTTTTATAGTCTTTATTTAACCGAGCAGGAGTTCCCACTGCTACGAAATCATGCGCTAAAAGTTGTTTCATTATTTGGCACAACATATAAATGCGAACAGTTCTTTTCAAAATTAAAATTGACAAAGAATTCCCTTCGTGCAAGATTAACTGACAGTAACATGTCAAATCAATTACGCCTTGCTAGCTCTACAGTGCCTCCAAATTTCACAGAACTCTCTGAGAAAAACAAATGCAGCCTTCGCACTAGATTAAAAAAATGTTGATCGGATAAGTAGAATATATATATATTATAATATATATATAATATATATATATATATATATATATATATATAGTATATATATATTATGATATATATATATAATATATATATATATATATTATATATATATATATATATATAATATATATATATAATTTTCATATTTTTTATTAAAATTTTTATTTAATAAAAATTTATTTGATTATAAGTATATTAAATATAAACAATTAAATATTAATTAATATAAAATTTCATAAAATATGCAAACAAAATATTATATAATATATATATATATATAATATATATATATATATATATATATATATATATATATATATATATATATATATATATATATATATATATATATAATATATATATATATATATATATATATATATATTGCCCATCACATGAAATCTCTTTCTAAAAATTGCACGCCATTTTAAAAAGGTTCCCCACCCCTGTTTTAGATCTTTTAACCCCCTTTTCCCTGGGATGCCTTAACACAGGACTGTTCCATTGAACGTTTAGATACACACACTTCTCCTGTATCATATTTTGCATTGGTTCCCATTTCGCCTTTGATCGCTTTTACTGGTCCCGCTTTGGATTATTTATACAGCAGTGAATATACCCAATAGCTTTAAATGAGCTTGTACCTAGCCCAATTGTTAAACCCTAATTTCAGCTGGCGTACGGACCGAACGAGTGGGTCTCCTACTTTATCAAGCCACAGCTATCCCGCTTTCTCCCTTCAATAACCTGTTTTCGACTGTACATGAGGCCTTTTGCTTTTTCCAGAAAGTCGTCATCTCGGCAGCTGAGGTTTGCATTCCGCAATCTTCCCCAGGCAAGCGGTCGGAAACCCCTGGTGGTTCCAAGAGTGGCGCACAAGCTAACCGCGAGAAGAGGAAACTCTACAGGCAATACAAAAAACGCCCCGTACCACCCAAACATGATTATTTTTAAAGCAGCTGCGGCAAGTCTCGGCGAATTAATCGCCAAACACTAAAAACAAATTTTTTCGAACTTGTACATTATCGACTGTTACTCCACAACAACTGCTTCCTTAAGTGGGAAAGTTACACAGAAAATATCTCGTCACTCCAACAACTCCTCACCCACAGTCATCCGATATGGGCATGATATAACTGACACGATCTCCGCTCCTTATTCGGTTGCAGTTTTGCTAGGCACTCGAGTTCTTTCCGCTATCCTGAAGCCTTTCAAAAATTTGAAGAACTAACACGCCACAGACTTTTCAACAGCAAGAGGGGAAGATCATACCTAAACAACCGTCTTTTTACACTTGCAGAGTATCAAACTGCTGGCGAATAGCAAGACGGTGCCTTGGTCCAGACATGTTTCGTATATCATTTCGTATATCATGCTCCGCCATATACATCCCTCGGCATCAGCATTTTTGCTGATCTATCATAACAGAATCTGGATAGAATCCTCTTTTCCATCTATTGGGACTACAGCTTTTGTAATTCCTATCCCCAAACCTGGGAAGATCCGAAGCTGGCGGATAACAAAACAATTTAACTGACCTGCCATACCTGTAAATTAATGAGAATAATGGTTTCAGGCCGGCTTTTTCTCCCTATTGCTGTGAGAGTCACCAAAGCTTTTTCAAACTTCGCAGTTTTGCTTTCGCAAAATCGTTCGTCCGCGGACCCTTTGTTAAACTAGACCATGACATTCAGGGAAGCCTTCTCAACTGTGGATGGTTCTTTGTGTCTTCTTTGACCTTTAAAAAGCTTACCGACAAAACGTGGAGAACTGGGATTCTCCTTAAATTCCATTCGCTTGGTTTCCGTGGACAACTCCCTCTTTCATTAAATGCCTTTTTGTCAAACAGATCCATCCAGTTCGGTGCTCCTTCTATTCTGTCCAACGGATGAGCCACTTTTACTCTGGATGAAGGCGTTCCCCAGGGTAGTGTTCTAAGTGTACAACTATTTGCTCTCGGATTAATGACAATGCTACCTTCTATCCCAGCAACGGTCAAATTTTTCTCTATGTTGATGACCTTTCGCTATATATAGCCGGGCCAGCTGGCCTTTTCTCGAACGGCAACCTCACTAGCTTTTGAGAATATTTCAAAATGGGGTAATTCCCATGGCTTTTATTTCTCACCCCAAAACCTCAGCAGAGCTTTTTAAGAAAAAAGGGAATCGAAGACCCTGCCCACCTCTTCCCAGCGAACCTAACCTTAATATGGTTCGCCCATTCCTGTAACTTCACAGTCAAATTTTATGGCTCATCCTAGATGACCACTTAACATTTGCACCGCATATTAAACACTTGAAAACAACTTGTCATCGCGCTCTTGACCTGTTACTCATCGTTGCTTCAAAAAAATCTTGGGGTGCTGATCGCAAGTTCCTTTTACGTCTTTACATAGCCCTAAATGCCGAATCGAAATGGCTGTGTAGTATATGGTCAGGGCTCCACAACACTACTATATCTGTTGGATCCCATCCAAAACGAAGCGACTCGTATCTACACTGGAAGCTTTCGATCGTCCCCCCAGGTGAGCCTAGAAGTTGAATCCAATGTGATGCCACTCTCTCTCTTCGAGGGAAACATCATGTGTACAAGTTACTTCGTTTTCATCCCAATACCGTCTGTTCTGACACCGATTCTGCAGGAGTTACCTCAGAATCCTAATTACTGCCATGTTGCAAAGACGGTTCAATAAACATCTTTAATTGTTCCCTCAACATCCCTTTTTCCAAAAGGTGCGTGCCTTCTCTTTTGACGATAGGTACACACCTGTGGGTTATTCCTCTCCTACTATTTTGCTTTGGCTCTGCCTCTCTCTAATCTAGCCATCCTGCCTGGCATTGTTAGAAAGCTATCATCCCTGTCTCAATTCCGCAGTTCACGCAATGACATTTTAACTCCATGTGTTTACTGACGGCTCCTAAAAAAGGGGCCAGTGAGGGCGCATCTGCTGTCCTTTCCTGACCGCAACCTCTTCCATACCCATTCCCTCTTCATGCTTCAATTTTTACAGCAGAATTAATAGCTATAATGATTGCCCTTTTCTGAATTCTAATCCTTAACCAAGATCATCTTATGTTATTTATTCAAATTCGCTAGCGCGCTGACAGAGCCTTAAAACCCCTTATTCAAAAATACCATGGCATCAGCTGTTCAACAATTTCCTTCGGGGCTGCTTCACTCACCGAAGAAACATATTTTTGTTGGACTCCCTCTCATGTAGGGGTAACTGGGAATGAAATCGCTAACAGAGAGGCCAAAATGGCCACCTCCTCTTCTCGGAGTTGTTCCAAGTACCTCCCGGATGCAATTCGACAAGGTCGCCTCCCATCACCTGATTATTATCCTGTCTTTCTACAAGACTTTCGATGTTGTTGGCAAGAAGTGCTGGACGAGTGATCAGCGAGAGGTTAACTTAGAAGATAATAAATGCCGAGCTCGGTTGAGGTGGCCTAGCTTCATGACGAAAGCGCTTATACAAAGGTGATAATTGCCACGCCTCCGTATTGGCCACACTAATATCACTCACAGTTCACTATATGTCACGAGACCCCCCTCCCATTTGCAAATTTTGTAAATTTTGCCGTCGCCACACCCGCAATCTGTTCAATCATATCTTCATTGATTGTTCCCATCTGGACCCTATTCGCTGTCGTTATTTTTCCTACTTTACGGTCCATAACTACTGTTCCTAAAAGATTAATCCCATAATCTTATCGGAATCCCCACTTTTAACAGTAACTTATTTTCCTTGTATCTTCTTCAAGAAGTGAATATTCTTTATAAAATTTGATTATGTAATATTAGGATTATTAATAATGCAAGGATAAATTTTATTTTAGTTTTTAATTTATTTTTGACTGACTGAATATTCATTTCACGCATTCAAATCTTCCTTTGACATTTGAAACATATATATACAGGGCCCTCCAATGTGCCTGATTTTCAGCGCCAGTGTGCCGCTTCTTTGTGAGGCCGTGGTGGGTCGTACAACTGACAATATATATTATAAATACTATATATATATAGTATATATATTATAATTAGTATATATATATATATATATATAATTATATATAATATTTGGTGAAGGTTACCATAAAGAAAGGAAAAACTATAAGACTTTGGAGAAAAGTTTATTTAGAAGTAAAAGTTAACTATATATATGTAGAACATTGAAAAGCAATGTATTTTAAATTTTTTTTTTTTTTTTTTTTTTTTTTTTTTTTTTTTTTTTTTTTTAATATAATTACTTCCAGAGACGCATGCTTTGTCGTGGTACTTTTTAGATCGTGAAAACATTTTTTAATGGTTTGCGATTTTATTATTTATTATATTTTTTTTTTTAAACCTAATGGGAACCCCAAGGGTATACCGCACCGTTGGCAGGAGTCGGGT
>JABUQX010008500.1:5000-12500 GCA_015478945.1 Trachelipus rathkii
CGGTACCTTAATCTGCTTTTTATGCTCCTCATCTACATTGAAATTGGAATGTGTCACACAAAATAATTCCGTTCCTTTATATTTGTAGTAAAAAAAATTCAATTTACTTAACTTATGAGCTGATTTTATAATATAAACAATTATAAAATATCAAAGCTACTTATTAGTACCATACATAAAACTTTCAATCCTATAATAACTTACAAAGTTTAACAACAGGAAAACTTTAGCATCAATCTAACAATAAAAATGTTTTAACAAAGTCTATTTCTAGGTGATCATGACACACTAATTCAAAATAGCAATTTATGTATTACAAGGATAACTTAAATGTAGTGATGTTCTGAGTCCAGATTTTAGGGCCATCAGTCTTGAGTTTGAGACCAAGTCCAAATCCAATTTGTTGAAAACACTTTAATAATAAAATAAATTATTTTATTGGATAATTTTCTGCTTATAATAATAATAATAATAATAATAATAATAATAATATGGAAAGAGCACTTTAAAAAATCTGCATAACATTGGCAGTGATGAAGAGAAAATAGTGAATGTGTGTGGGTTTAATGGTGTATTGAAGTAGGTATTTTGGGGATGAGATATTTAGTAAGGAAGAGGCAATAGGTAGAGTGAGAAAGTTAAAGAAATGGTAAATCAGCAGGTATAGATGAAATTGCTGGTGAAATGTGATTGAGCCAATTGCAGAAGTTTATAACAAAGTGTTTGTGGAGGGTTAGTTCTGGAGGACTAAAGAGGAGTGATATATAATATATATATAATATATATATTATATATTTATATATATATATTATATATATATATATATATATATATATTATTATATATATATATATATATATATATATATATATTAATATTATATATTTATTATATTATATTTATATATATATATTTATATTATATATATATTTTAATATATATATTATATACTATTATATATACCGTATATATATATACGTATATATATATAAAGGCCTATATCATTTTATATTTCGATAAAATTTTAGTTGCAGAGCTGCAAAATTTTCAACTTGGTTCTTTTGATTATTTTAAACTTGTTTGAAAATAATGTAAAAATTAATCATGTAATTCTGGCAGTGAAGTTTGGATAAAGCTACTCCTGGATTTCATATTTTGAAAAAAAAGAAAAAATGGGGGAAAAATATTCGGCGGCAGTCGGCTTGTAATGAAGATTTTCTTCTCATAGTTTCAAGAAGGGAATGGATCACACCATAAAGTCCAGTAGTCGGCGGTAAGAGAGCACTTCACTCGCAACTAAGCGAGAGCCAGGTTCGTCACTGGTCAGGCGTGTGAGTGTGAGCTGTTCTTTCTTGACTTAAAGACTTAAAAATTGAACACACCCCTTCCTAGATTAGGGCTCTGCCAGTGAGCGGTGGTGTTAACTGTATAAAAAAAAAAAAAAAAATATTATATATATATATAGGTATATATATATATAAAAGGCAGGAAGTGTGACAATCTTGACAGGGTGAGAACTGTAGAAACTACAGGGGAATTAGTTAATTGATTGTCATAAGGAAAATATATGCTGGTAATTTGATTGAAAGAATGAGGGGTTGATTGTTGATGAACAAGGAGCAATTAGAAGTAGTAGAGAATGTAAATAGATCAAATTTTTACATTGAAGCAAATGAGAGAAATGAGAAAAGAGTTTGCTTAGGTTTTATGGATTTGCAACAGGAATATGACATGATTAATAAGGAAGCTTTGTGGCAAGTGTTAATAATTTTTGGTGTTGGTGATACTTTTCTGAATGGAATAATGTATTTGGATAGTGAAATGTGCATAAGAATAAATGAGTGAATGGTTTAATATTAATAGTGGAGGGAGGCTGGGATGTATTATGTCTCCATGGATATTTAATTTGTATATGGATGGGGTGACAAAAGAATTATTAAAGAGGGGTGGCAGGGGAGGGTGTCAGACTGATGGACTGGAGGGTCACAAGGGTGACTTGCTTATTATATAAGCAGATGATTTAGTTTTGCATGATGAACCTGAAGAAAGTTTGACAAAATTGGTAGAAAGGTTTGGCAGGCTCGCAAAAAGAGGGGTTTGAAATAAATGTACATAAGACCAAGGTGATGGTGGTAGATGAAGAGAGTTTAAAGTGTGAAATCATGTTGAATGGTAGGAGAGTAGAATGAGTACCAGAATTTAAATATTTAAGCTATATGTTGGATGAAAAGTGAACAAATTATGTAGTGTAGTAGGGAAGTTTTGAGTGTTGAGAAGGTGTCGGTGGAAGTTAAAATTTTGGTGAATTCATGCAAGAGGACAGTCTTGAATGCCCTAGGGTATTGTGTGAAGGTATGTTGTTACCAGATACCAACACCATAAAATAACCAACAAATCCAATGGCTCAAACAGTATCCAGATCAAATATTCATTAAGGATGTACAATGACTGAAAGCCATTTACCTACAAAATCAACAAATGATAATGCCCCTGACCCAAATCATTAAAAATTTGCAAATGATGAGTGTGTATCCCACGGTTACACCCACCTCATTCAAACAAAATATATACCGCTATTGGGAAAGTATCCTCTGGAAATGGAAACCATTTCACAGTTCTTCAGTTTGAAAATATGTGGCCATAACTTATTCCCGTTCCAACAGCCATGAAGTGTAGACTCACGCCTCAGTCTTATTTGGAGGGAGAATTGAAGCAGATTACAATGTACTTTGAAAAGACAATGCTGGTTATAACCATCAATCAAAAGAAATTAACAAGAAGGTTTAGCGAGTATTTATGAAGGAAGGCTAAGTGATGACAAATTTTCAATAATGTACCAATCATCAGCCATATGAAACTATTCTTGCTATATGCCCTAAATTGGATTTCCAGTACTGAACGTGTAGGAATGAAAAATGTAAAGGGAGAAGCGACTAGTAGCTTACCAGCCTCGGTTCTGGAAGAATGTAAACTCCTCAAGTTATTGTTGTGAACTGGTCGCAAGGCTGGTGCTTCTCTTCATGGATGGGTTTAGGTCATAACTGATTGATCAAGCAACTACGCGGCTACATGAACCAGGGTAATCGTGCAATCTATGATTACCTCAAGAACTGTCCCTGATCAATACCAGAAATATATATACGGTAGCTCATCCCATCAGTCACCTATGTCGATACCTACCCAGGAATATTATCAATTACCCAGATTCCATAATGAACATATACCCTATTTCATTATGTTCTGGCAACCATGGCTATGCTATTTCTTTACAGATTTTCCTTGCCTCACACTTGTAAATTTGAAGCCCAGTCAGTTGGAGTTAAGAAAAACCTAATGGGATTTATTCCAAACTTTGAAGAGTAGCTTTTTTCATAAAAATATGTCATTTTTTTTGTTTTTCTATGATTCATTACAATTTATTTAGTCTACACTGTGATTTTTAAAAAAATATATTTAGAGGCCCTTACTGTAAACAATTACCAAAACTTCAAATAATTTTTTAAAACCATTTTTAGTATAGTAAATGCTTATAGTTTTAACACAGTATTTACATGATTCATAAATACCTGGAATTCTTGTTTTACCGATTTAAATACATGTTATTTTATGACTTTTTTTTTTTTTTTTACCCAAGGTATGGGGGATCCAAAAGGTGATGAGGTCAGGCCGTTTTAAGGGTGAGTGGTAGGGTTGCCTGAGCACCGGAATTTTGCTAATCGCACCGCACCGCACCGCACCGCACCGCACCGCACTAGGAAAGCGCACCCTGCACAGCACCAAAAGTCATTTTTGTCACCTCTTACCATATGTTTCAATGCGCACAGTATAACACACCGCACCTCTATATTTTAAAAATTGGGTAATAGTTTAGCCGAGGTGAATAAACTTTACGTAACTATTGTATTAAAACTATAAACTTTTAATTTACAGAAATGGTATCAAAAAATTCTTTGAAGTTTTTTTTTTCCGATTTAGCATATTTATAAATGCCATATTTTTAATAAAAAATTGAAAAGATTAGGCTCCGAAAAAAAAATTTAGTTCTTAATTTTGACATTTTTAGGGATAACACTATCGATGTTTGTTTCTGATATTTTCCGATTATTTATATATCGATAAAAATAATTTTCTTTCGATAATTTTTTTAACGATTATCAACGATTCAAAATGAAACCATAGTATATTATACTGTATTGAAATAAACTCAAACGTAGTTAATTATAATAGAAGTAAAAAGATTTTGTTAAATTAATTATTTTTCGTAAGATAGAATATAAAAATAAAAATAAGAATATGGTGTCTCTGAGTGTGATTGAGTTTATTAGGTAGTGGTAGTATTATATGGTTATGGTGGGGTATTTGAGTGTGTGTATGGTTGTATTAGGCGTGTGTTTGTATGTTTGGGGGTTAGGAGGGTGTGGTGGGTGTATTTTGGGTGGTGAGGGTTTGGTGGGGGTTAGGGTTGGATGAGTTATGTTTATATTTGTATTAGGTAGGGAGTTGGGGTGAGTTTGTATGGATGAGTTGTGTTTGTTGGTGTGGTGGTTGTGTGTAGTTGGTTTTTATAGTGTGGGTTTTGTGTATTATTATATATATTATATTATATATATAAGTATATATTAAATTTATTAATTATATAATATATATATATATATATATAATAATAGATGAGAGAGAGAAGAGGAGAGAGAGAAGAGAGAGAGAGAGAGGTTTAAGGCATAGTGCCATTATATAAATCGGATCTACGTAATAACGTAAACTTTTACGACAACGTACGTATGTCCATAAAGGTTAGGCTAGGCCTACGGCTATATATATATATGATAGTATATTATATATATATATATATATATATATATATAATATATTATATATATATATATATATATATTATATATAATATATATACTATATATATAATAATATATATATATACTATATATATAATATTATATATAGGCTATATGGCATTACTAATATGTTATGGTACCGTATCCGTAACCCGCAAGTATATTAATATGCAAGCTCCGCGTGACCGTTATACTCACCGTCAGGATTTCCTCGTTACGTAACTGTGACTCTTGACTAATTTTTATCGAATATATAATTAATAGTATATATATATATATATATATATAATAATATATATATATATAATATAAAATATATATATAATATATATATATAAATTATATATATATATAATAATAATATATATATAATTAATATATGTGTTAAACAAAGGTGGATCAATGCAGAGGGATGTCCGGGATAGGTGAAAAAGCCGAATACCGGAATACCCGAATATTCGGCTAAAAGTATTTTCGGCCGAAACCGAATATTCGCCGATAAATCACTCGCTAATTCGGCCGAATAGTTATTCAAAGTTCGTCCCATTTAGGAAAAAATAAAGAAAACTTACACTGGGGTAAACCAAAAAAGGTGAATTTTTCTTGGATGGACTTTGTAGCAGATATATAGTAATTCGGAGTTGCTGAATATATATATTCGGATTTGCTGTATCACATCCCGTTTCGTGCAATCATGGATCCTATTTTTGCATATTCTCACTAGGAATGACAAAATTCATGTGCGCACTACGTAGGCTGTATAGACGTTACCTTCCCATATATCTACAGTAGCAGCAAGTTTACTGCGGTCGATATTCGGGAAGCATTTGGTAACTTTAGTACGTCTACATGTATGGATGCCAATGACCTGGATGATGTCTATCATCCATCTGAAATACAGTCGGATGGTCCGTCATTGCTCACCCAGGGTGAACTGAACGATCTTGTATGAGAGTTGTATTTGCCGAAGTTGTCCTGAGCTGTTGGCTTCGAGGTTGCATGAAAAATGACTACTGGACCATGGCACAAGAGAACAATAGTAACATTTTATCGTAACAGAGAAGCAGAGCTGCGGAGGCTCTTCCAGTCAGATGGTAACCTTGTGTATTGCAGTGAAGTTGCAGGCCTACTACTCGCTATGGGACTCCCAGCATACGATGCAGGTGAGTGGCGACTGTTTATTGACACTTCCAAGAGCAGTTTAAAGTGTGTGTTGTTACACAACGGCAACAGGTATGCTTCGGTTCCAGTAGGGTACTCGGTACGGATGAGAGAGGAGTATGCAAAAATCAAGACAGTTTGGAGAGCCTACAATATCAGGTACATGGATGGTAAATATGCGTCGACCTCAAATGGTAAACATTTTGCTCGTCAGCAAAGCAGGTTTCGCCAAATATCCCTGCTTCCTGTGCTATTGGGACGACCGGGCGGCAAAGGATTACTGGACCAAAAGAGAATGCCACCGAGGGAAACCTTGACGCCAGGGGACAGGAACATCGTACGTGAACCACTTGTACAGAGAGAAAAATCATCTTACTCCACTACACATAAACTTGGTTTGATGAACAAATTGTGAAAGGCCTGAACCATGATGGTGAAGCTTCCGCTAAATACTGCTGCAACGTTTCCCCTGGTCTGAGTGACGAGAGAGCGAGAAGAAAAAAGCTGGATATTGATGGCCCAAAAAATACGGACACTCCTCCGTGAAGTCCTGCCTTTGCTACAACAATGACTGTGTTAGAGGCAAGAGCGTGGAATGCTTTTTCAGATGTAGCACAAAATTTTCTGGGGAACAGGAAAGCAGAGAACCACTAACATTGTACAGGAGCTGCTTGACAGTTTCTTTCTCATGGATGTAGAATGAGTATAAAGTTGCACTACTTACATTCTCAACTAAGAAAATTTCCGGACTAACCTAGGCGATGTTAGTGAATGAGCAGGGTGAACGCTTCCATCAAGGTCTAAAGTTCATGGAAGGACGTTACCAGTGGCAAGTGGGATATCAATATGATGGCCGACAATTGTTGGAGCTTGATGAGGGATATTCCAGACGCTATGCACTAGATCGTCTACGAAGAAAGTTACTTAACCATCGTAGTATGGTTACATTAACAAACCCCATTCCTTCTAATTACATTCTGTTGTTCCATATTACTCTTTATTCATGTTGTATTAAATGTTTAACATATATCTATCAAAGACATGTATAATATCATTGCGATTTGTTTCTCCCTTTCAAATACCATAATATATTTTATATATAATATATATATATATATATAATATAATATATTATTATATATATATATATATATATATATATATTATAATATAATATATAATATATATATATATATAATAATATAATATATATATAATATTATATATATTATTATATATATATATATATATATATAATATATATATATAAATATATAGAATATAATACCCAATAATTGGAAAATTGTGATAGACCCTCATGAAAAAGGTAAAAATCATAAATTTTTACAAATGTTACACACAATATCTCACAAAATGCGATGTGATATGCAAAAACCGATTACAGTTTTGGAATCAGCACATCAATAACCAATTGCGAAAACTCCGTCCAAGAAATTTCATGTTTTACCAGTGTTATAATAACAAAGTA